>CM033470.1:331361685-331442396 GCA_019447015.1 Hymenochirus boettgeri
ATATATAGAGGGCTGTTGGATAGTCTTTATGTATAGGGTGAGATTATGGAGGGCTGTGTTGTATAGTGCTTTATAGGATAGGGTGAGTATATGAGGGCTTGTGGATAGTGCTTTATAGATAGGGTAAGATATATGGAGGGGCTGTGTTGGATAGTGCTTATAGGATAGGGTGAGATATATGGAGGGGCTGTTGTGGATATGCTTTATGGATAAGGTGAGATATATGGAGGGGCTGTGTTGGATAGTGCTTTATAATGGATAGAGTGAGATATATGAGGGCTGTGTTGGATAGTGCTTTATAGGATACGGTGAGATATATGGAGGGGCTGTGTTGGATAGTCTTTATAGGATAGGGTGAAGATATATGAGGGCTGTGTTGGATAGTGCTTTATAGGATAGGTGAGATATATGGAGGGGCTGTGTTGGATAGTGCTTTATAGGATAGGTGAGATATATGGAGGGGCTGTGTTGGGGGCTTTATGGATAGGGTAAGATATATGTAGGGCTGTGTTGATAGTGCTTTATAGGATAGGGTGAGATATAGTAGGGCGGTGTTGGATAGTGTTAAGGATATGGTGAGATTATGGAGGGGCTGTGTTGGATAGGCTTTATAGGATAGGGTAAGATATATGTAGGAGGGCTGTGTTGGATAGTGCTTATGGATAGGTAGATATATGGAGGCGTGTTGGATAGTGTTTATAGGTATGGGAGATATATGGAGGGGCTGTGTTGGATAGTGCTTTATAGGATAGGTGAGATATATGAGGGGCTGTGTTGGATAGTGCTTTATAGGATGGGTGAGAATATGGAGGGCTTGTGTTGGATAGTGCTGTATAGGATAGGGTGAGATATATGGAGGGGCTGTGTTGGATATTGCTTTTAGGATATGGTGAGATATATGGAGGGCTGTGTTGGATAGTGCTTTATATTAGGGTGAGATATATGGAGGCGTGGTTGGAAGTGCTTTATAGGATAGGGTGAGATATATGGAGGGCTGTGTGGGATAGTGCTTTATAGGATAGGTGAGATATATGGAGGGCTGTGTTGGATAGTGCTTTATAGGATAGGGTGAGATATATGGAGGGCTGTGTTGGATAGTGCTTTATAGGATAGGGTGAGGTATACGAAGGGCTGTGTTGGATAGTGCTTTATAAGGATGGGTGAGATATATGGAGGGCTGTGTTGGATAGTGCTTTATAGGATAGGGTGAGATATATGAAGGGGCTGTGTTGGATAGTGCTTATAGGATAGGGTGAGATATATGGAGGGCTGTGTTGGATAGTGCTTTATAGGATAGGGTGAGATATATGGAGGGGCTGTGTTGGATAGTGCTTTATAGGATAGGGTGAGATATATGGAGGGGCTGTGTTTGGATAGTGCTTTATAGATAGGTGAGTATAGGAGGGCTGTGTTGGATAGTGCTTTATAGGATGGGTGAGATATATGGAGGCTGTGTTGGATAGTTCTTTAAGGATGGGTGGAGATATAGGAGGGCTGTGTTGGATAGTGCTTTATAGGAGGGGGTGAGATATGGAGGGCTGTGTTGGATAGTGCTTTATAGGATAGGGTGAGATATATGGAGGGCTGTGTGGATATGCTTTATAGGATGGGGTGAGATATATGAAGGGCTGTGTTGGATAGTGCTTTATAGATAGGGTGAGATATATGGAGGGCTGTGTTGGATAGTGCTTTATAGGATAGGGTGAGATATATGGAGGGGCTGTGTTGGATAGTGCTTTATAGGTTAGGGTGAGATATTGGAGGGCTGTGTTGGATAGTGCTTTATAGGAGGGGGTGAGATATAGGAGGGCTGTTGATAGTGCTTTATAGGATGGGGTGAGATATATGGGGGCTGTGTTGGATAGTGTTTATAGGATAGGGTGAGATATATGGAGGCTGTGTGGATAGCTTTATAGGATAGGGTGAGATATATGGAGGGCTGTGTTGGATAGTAAATAGTATTGGAGGTTGTATAAAGACTTGCATCCATCTAGACTAACTCTTATACCCTACCCATAATGTCTGTATAACATTTCCATAGAATATAGTATTGGTGTTGTATAAGACATATGTCCATCTAGTCCAACCTTTATACCCTACCCATAATGTCTGTATAAACAGTTACATAGTAACAGTGTTTGAGGTTGAATAAAGACATACGTCCATCTAGTCCAACATTTATACCCTACCCTAATATGTCTGTATAACAGTTACATAGTAACAAAGTAGTGGAGGTTGTTTAAAAACATATGTCCATATAGTCCAACCTTTATAATCTACCCATAATGTCTGTCTAACAGTTACATAGTAACATAGTATTGGAGGTTGTATAAAGACTGCTCCATCTAGTCTAACTCTTATACCCTACGCATATGTCGTATAACAGTTCCATAGAAATATAGTATTGGATGTTGTATAAAGACATATGTCCATCTGGTCCAACCTTTATATACCCTACCCATAATGTCTGTATAAAAGTTCATAGTAACATAGTATTGGAGGTTGTATAAAGACATACGTCCATCTAGTCCAGCCTTTATACCCTACCCATAATGTCTGTATAACAGTTCCATAGTAAAATAGTATTGGAGGTTGTATAAAGACATACGTCCATCTAGTCCAACCTGTATACCCTACCCATAATGTCTGTATAACAGTTACATAGTAACATAGTATTGGAGGTTGTATAAAGACATACGTCCATCTAGTCCAACCTTGATACCCTACCCTAATGTCTGTATAACAGTTACATAGTAACATAGTATTGGAGGTTGTATAAAGACATACGTCCATCTGTCCAACCTTTATACCCTACCCATAATGTCTGTATAACAGTTACATAGTAACATAGTATTGGAGGTTGTATAAAGACATGCGTCCATCTAGTCCAACCTTTATACCCTACCATATGTCTGTATAACAGTTACATAGTAACATAGTATGGAGGTTGTATGAAGACATACGTCCATCTAGTCCAACCTTTATACCCTACCCATAATGTCTGTAAACAGTTACAGTAACATAGTATTGGAGGTTGTATAAGACATACGTCCTCTAGTCCAACCTTTATACCCTACCCATAATGTCTGTATAACAGTTACATAGTAACATAGTATTGGAGGTTGCATAAAGACATTCTCCATCTATTCCAACCTTTATACCCTACCCATAATGTCTGATAACAGTACATAGTAACAAAGTATTGGAGGTTGTATAAAGACAATACGTCCATCTAGTTCAACCTTTATAACCCTACACATAATGGCTCCTCAACAATAGTGGCACCTGCAGTGAGCCTGCTTTAGTCATGGTTCTGCTTTTGTGAAGTGTTATCCTTTCGCCCGCTTTCCTTTGCTCAATCCAAAGTGTGGGGGAGAAACGCAATGTGGTGTTTGTATGTCCAGAGGGGACAAGCCTGTCTGGACCTCACCAATGCTGGCAAATGCAGTGAGCCTACTTTAACAGGATGTTTCTGATGCTATAAGTGTACCTTTTCCCCTTTTCCCCTATATGATGCAAATTGCAAAATAAAAGATTAAAGGGGAAATACATATACTTTAAAAAGAAAAAGAGCAGCATTTTTCCATCCTAATGAGCTTAACCTGCCTACAGTTTGTCTATGTATAAATAAATGCTTCCGAATTCTGATTTCCTGTTTGCAAGACCCCTAATAGAAACTTAAGCTAGCCATACACAGGCAGATTTCTTCAGATCTATTTCCGGTCGAGTGCATTGTTCCAAACTCTGTTCGGAAGAACTGCTCGAAGCCTCCAATCCTTCTGCAGATGGAAAGTGGAAATGGGGATGGGGACTGAAGATGGGGTCAATGCAAAATTTTCCACCTGGCCTGATTTTCGGTCTTCCAATAAACTCAGAGACATATTTTAGAAGAAATAGAAACCGGTTTTAAAATATTTTGATCGAACTTTAGGATCTGAAGATGTTTTTCATCAGGTCCTGGGACTTTCTTTAATTGTTTCTGTAATGTTCCCTTTTTTCAGCCAGAGTGAATATTATATTACGTCCCTGCTATAATGTCTAGGATCCTCTATAGTGTATAACAGAGGGGGGAAAACAGTTTAGCACATTAGCCTTTTTGGCATGCTCTATAACCATCATAGCCCCATTATTATGGCCCACATACCCTGTCATCATCTTTTAATATTGATATACTTTAAAAATTGGGGTTGGTCTTGCTTTGTTTCAACTATCCGTATTGATATTTTCTATTTATATCTAGTTTAAAGGAAGTTCACAGAAAAAGTTAACTATTCCTTCAATGCATTGATCGAAAATCGGGAGGTAAAGGATCTATGTGGATCACACAAAAGGTAAATTTCTTTTTGTTCCTGGCTCCTGTGAAATTGAGCAATTCTCAAAATGCTTTATCCCTGCATTGTACTCATCTGCATTTATGTGTCCAAATAACACATCTTGGGCTGGTGTTGATAATGTGTTAACAGTCCTAGTTTGGATTTTAACCAAACATTGTTTTCCCTTTAAGTTCCATGCTCCTTGTGAGAATATAACAGAATTCCACAGAAACGCAAAGACCCTACCCATAAACCCCATGGGAGACTAGATACATGTTTGGGGAATCCCACGTCTCATGTCCCATTCTAAGTGATATCAATGAGGTCAGTTACACCCATTTGTTTGACTCATCATAATCTAGGACCAAAAACCCCATCTTATAAAGCAAAATAATTTCCCTTAAGATAAAAAAGAAGGAAATTAAAACAACCTAAGAAATGAAGTAAGCAGAAGGCTAGATATGTTACAATCAGTGTTAAGATCAGTGGGAATAATCTTGGGACCAAAGTTTTTTTGCATTGGAAAGTCTTAACTACAGGGAGGGATTCTAAAATTTAGCGAGTCCCATTTTTCTGTCTGACTCCCACCTATGTTAAAGACATGGGAGTGTCATAGAACACTAGAGTGGACAATCTCTCTATATAGTGGAAAGTATGTAAGTAATGGAAGTGGAAGTGCCATCTCCCACCTTGTTCTACATTATACTGTTAAATGAAATTTTCAGTACACATATCCAACAAGACTTGGATATATTTTTGGTATAATTTGCAGCACAAATCTACTTTTCAATGCTTTATAAAGCACAGGTGATTTTTACACTACAAAGACTGGCTAATCTAAGTTTGGTGAAAATGTCAGCAATTTGCAGTGAAAGAAAACATTGTGTTGAAAAAGTAAAATGGCAAAAGTAGTGGCAAGTTTTACTTTCCTGCTTTATAAATTCCAATATTTCAAAATAAAAGAATTCGAATTGGGGGTTCACTGGTTTAAATCTATTCAGATAGAAGGATCTGTAAACCAAGGTTTGTTCTGTGATGGGTTCGACCAACAAAAACAAAAAACCTACCATAAAACTAAAAATTCTCATTAACATTTAGAGCACGGCCTCACTGTAACGTAAACGCAATAGCACCACGGAATCGCATGTGATTTCATTGCGATTTCGTTGTGTTTGCGCATGCGTCTTTTTCATTAAGTATTGGAAAATGCATGCGATTGCGATTTAAAATGCGGAACGCAAATCGATATCGCAAGCGCAATGCGTTGCAGCGATTCCAATGAATTGAAAATAAGCGCAAACGCAGAAAAAATCGCAACAGTGTGGCCTAGCCCTGAGAAAGTTCTTCTTTGAAATGACAGCATTAGTTTCAACCAATTAAAATGCCCTAAATCCAGGTTACAGTTGAAACTCTGGTTCAACTCCCCTGGTATATAATACTAACCTGTCCTACTGACATCTCATTAAACATTTAACCATTTCTCCACCACTGTAGTTGTGCACATTGCAGATAAATTGAAGGCTGTGCCTTACAGACCAGATCATATATGTGCGGTTGTCACCTGTAATATTTGAAACGGAACATAGGAAAGCTGCATTCTGCAATTTATTCCCCAAGTTAATGGATTCCTTGATATGCTGGCAGGTATTTTTACAAGATCCTAAACCATGACAAAACTCCCTTGTGAAAGGTACAAGAGAAGAATTTCGGTATCATTAGAATGCAATAATATTTCTTACTAAGGCTACCATACCCAGAATGCACTGTGATCTCACAAATTGAACTAACATTACACTATTTCTTTCCTTGATGGCATAATACAGTTTGTGTTTAGTAATAATCAATGGACAGGTAAGAATAAACATGTGCCTACTGAGAATAGCCAGCCACCTATATATTGCCATCCAATGTTATTTATTTACATCTCCAGTAAATGTGCCTGTTCTTTGTGGGAGAATTATAGCACACTTAGTTGGACAGCTGTGCATGCTGGGATGTGTATGCTCTTTTAAGATTATTTTTGTACATGTACAGCGTGGTTGATGAGTAGAATCTTGTAACAGTGATTATCTGACAGGTAGACCAGTTGTAAGAGATTACAGATGGGAGAGGCAGCCTCAACAACAGAAGATTTTGGTGATTACATTTACATACTTACCCACTGGGTAAGACTGTGCAGCTCCCCAGTTGTTGTATTTTGCAACCTTAACTCATTGTATTCACAAACAGACAGATGCATCCAGTAAGAGACAAACCTCCAAACTACCCCTTTGATAGGCATTGCTTGGTACTACGCTTATATGTGTAATGCACCAATGTGATACTACTGTTATTCTTTCCTTGTCGCCCGTGCTGTAACATCGGCTATTTGCTGCCCTTAGAAATAGTTGTGCATGTTGCCTTCCTATATTGTTTCATTTGCGTTCTGTTTTTTGTATACACTGCGAATGACCAACTGCATTTCCTCCAGTCCTGTTAACCCTTCCTTAATTACTGCAAAGGTGCCACATGGCTTTAAAGGAAATCTTCACACACAATCAACTTCCATCCTAGTAACAGATCATTTCTCCCATTTCTCTAGAGCAATGGTTCGCACAGATCGCCACATCGTTCTGGGCAAATTTCCCCCACGAGATTTATTCAGAGTTGCACGGCTTTGGCACAATCTCACCCACATATAATTATCTAATGCCAGCTATCAGCAAAATAAGCTACCAGCCTCTGGCAAATAGACTGTGGCAGTTGCGGGAGTGTCTCTTGCATTACCCGCGCATCCGCTGTAACCTAGTGTTTAAGTCACACTAACGGATATTGATTGGTTAGCTTGACTTCAGGGATACGCCTCACACTAGTGCAATTTCTGCACATATGCGCATGCGATTTTGAATAATATGGAAATCGTGGGAATGGAAAACATTTCTCGCAATTTACGATGTGCTGCGATTTGTGCATCTGTTTCCATTTAAGTACGCATGTAATCAACATTTTTTTTGGGCAATCGCATGCATTACCCATAATGGAAAATACACAACTGCATGTGCACATGCGCAACAACGCACTGGAATCGCACATGAAATAGAGTGTATGCTTTCGGTGCGTTGCAGCCTAAAAAGAGCGCTCAGTAAATATGTCAGCCTGGTAGGGAGCTGGTACAGAATGAGGTTTGATCGCTTGATAAAGGAGCACGTACTCCAAAACTGTTGCTATATTTATTCCATAACATTTTTGCATTTTGCACTATCTGAGGCACGCCTACAATACTTCAACTGTATACATGTGATGACCACAGGGACGAGGCCCATTAAGGAAAGAGAAAATTAAATGAGTAGCTGCATTTGCTTTTGTGACAAATGAGGTTTGCCGTGTGATTTACTGATAGAAACAGATTTAAAGATTGACTCACCTCTTCATAATATGTGGCAATTCATGCTAAAGTGTGTTGGCCAGTAATGTAAAGGGGGCGTGACTTTCGTTATAAACAACATAAACACTTCCAGTAAATATCTCATAGTAAGAAGACAGACGGCTCATTTTATAACTCTTGTTGATCTATAATCAATAGTTTTTTCCTATTTACAAACATCCTGTTTAATAGGTGCAGTATTGAGAAATGCATTGCACAGAGCTGTACTGAGATCAGAGTCACTATATCACCCCCACCTGCAGCCCTGTACTATGCTCCTTCTATAAGTTAAAGTGGTCACGTTGGAGAGTGTGGTATTTGTGTGTATGTTAAAGGGTCACTCTACTCAAAAACACTGTCCTTCCCTTGTCCAGTAAGTCATTCTCCCTGCCCGACTCCTGACACTTTATTGTAACAGTTTTTTTCATTAACTCAGCCAGCGAATTCCTTTAAACAAAAGCAGAATGAGGGGTCAAAATACTTGATCCTGATCTTCTTGAATTCTGAATTTATGAAAACGAAGTGTTTATTTCGGAACTTTAACTTTAACTTTGTTTTATTAATATCATTAGAAATCTTCTATGTGTAATTATTTGCTTTTTCCTGAATGGACTTTAATTGCTTGTGGGCTGATCTATATCCCCCACAGCATGTTGTATTAAACACAGTTACCGGAGGATAGCAGCTCTCCCTCTACTGTCAAATAAATCACTACACATGCTGAGTAAACCATTTAAACTGTGTATAACCCACATATATGTAGAGTTCCATGAATTATTGGCTATAATCAGCCCTTTCCACGTAATATAAAGTCAATTTCAGTCTCTAAATTCAGAACTGAATACAGCATAACAAATACTTTATACAAGGTTCTAATCCATAGCAACTATTGTGAAATTGAACTGCACATAAAGCCGTACAGATGTTACAGTAAAGACTAATTGCTTTTCCATTAAAGGTTTGCAGTCAATGTGAATGGTGTGTAGAGGGATAGAACCTGGAAAATGGATACCTGTTGGAATGTAAAAGTAACAATTTAACTCTCTTGTCCTTTAACCAATCACGTAACTCACCATATCCACAAGACACCCCATAGTTCTTTTTGTAGGTCTGAGCTCTCTGGGCAGTTTGTGATTCCCCGTCTGGTACAGTTTCATCAGCTTCTTCATATCGCTTCTATTGGGAAAACAAAGGGAAGGCATTAACACTCACTATGCTGTACAATATGCTACGTGCCCTGCCCACTTAAAGACACATTCACCCTCCCCAAACCCTAAAATAAAATAACTTTCCTGATACCACAATCAAGTCTGCTGGTCCCTCTTCTACTTCTGCATTTTTTCCTGATTTAGCCATCAGGCTTGACCATCACTTAGGACAGCTACACAATCGCCTCCATTACAGCTGCACAAGGTCCTAAAAGCTCATAAAGATGGCAGGGAGTGGAAACAAAGAGAAGAGGCGTTCCTCCTTTAGGAAACTCTGGGGGACCAGGTAGAAAGGAGTTTAGGGCTTTGGGTCCTTATATTATGAATTAATTTAATCTGGGCATGCCTTTAAATATGTCACACATAGCTGACAACTGATATACCAGCAGAATACACTGGTTATACTGGAATACGGCAAATGTATTGCTGTGGGACAGACAACCCCATATCTCTTTCTCAGGGACCACCAAATGACAACACAACACATATCAACTAAAAATAATAAAATATTCATTGAACAATTTTTTTAAAATCACCTTTTACACCCGTACTACAGACTTGTACTTACCTGATCAGCAAACAGGACCCAAGGCTGGAGTATGCATCTGCAAAATTGGGCCGTGAAGGAGGATTCCCTAAGAAGCATTTCAGCTTCCTTATTCCGTCCTTTCCTTAACAAGACAATAGTTTATCTGTGCTATTAATATATATGTAATATAATAATAATGTTAACAAGACAGTTTGTATAATACCTCTTCTCAAATCTGTGATATTAATATTAATATATAGATATAGTTAGATAATAGATAGATAGTAGTAGATAGATTAGATAGATAGATAGATATATAGATAGATAGATAGATATGATAGATAGATAGAATAGAAGGAGAGCCACTCCTTTCCGACAGATGAGAGTGAGGAGAGGGGTAAGAGATGGAATCGAATCGAGAGAGTCGACACAGACGAGGGAGGGGAGAGAGGGAGTACGAGGGAAGGGGAAATGAGAGGGAGAATAGAGGGGAGGGGCTTTATCTCACATGCGCGATTATGCCTCTCCTCTTCGTCCTGTTTCTCTCCCTTCCCCTCTTCTTTTTCCTCGCTGCCTGTCTTCTTCCGTCCTTCTTTCCTTCTTCCCCTCCTCCTTCCTCTCCTTTTGTCCTGTCCTCCTCCGTCTTCTTCTTTTCCTCTTTCTCTCTCCCCTTTTCTATTCTCCCTCCTCCTATTTCCTCCCCTTCTCTCCATTCCTGCTCCCGGGCTTTTCCTTCCTGTGTCTCTCTCCTACTTGTCTTCCCCCCCTGTCTCTCCTCTCCTTCTCCCCTCCTTTCCTTTTTTTCGTCTTCCTCAGTCTCTCCCGTCTTTCTTCCCGCTCTTCTCTGCTCTACGGCTTCTCCCCTTTTTCACGCTTTTTTAGATTTCCTCTCAGTTCTGCCTTGGAAGATGGCCGGGCGCTTCGAGGCACCGCTCTTACTCAGTCCCCCTTTGCTCATTGTACGCCCGGCGCCGCTAAAAGTGGAACGAGATTAGATAGATAGATAAGAGATAGACCGACAAATACAGAACAGATACCGATAGAATAGCTCGTAAGATAGATAATAGATAGGTAGTATAGATAGATAATAGATAGATAGATAGATGATAGACATTAGATAATAGATAGTGATAGATAGATAGATAGATAGATAGATAGATAGGTGTAGATAGATCGATAATAATAGGTAGACTAGATAGAGATAGATAGATAGATAGATAGCTAATAGATAGATAGATAGATAGATAGATAATAATAGATAGAATAGATAGCATAGATAGATTACGATAGATAGAGATAGAGTATGATGATAGACATTAGATAGATGAATGATAGTAAGATACTATAGATAATATAGATAGATAATATATATGATAGATAGATAGACTAATAGCTAGATATATATATAATAGATAGATAGATTAGATATAGATCGATGATAGATAGATTAGATGATAGATAGATAATAGATTATATAGATAGTCGATAGATAGATAATCAATAATAGATTAATAGATAAGATAGATAGATAGATTAGTAGATAGATAGATAAGATAATAGATAAAAGATAATAATAGATAGATAGATATTAGATGATATGAATAGATTATAGATAGATATGTAGATAAGATAGATAGTAGATATATATAGATAGATAGATCCGATAAATAGATGATATCATATAATTATAGATCATGATATATAGTAGAGGATTATAGATAGATAGATAGATAGATAGACTAGAATATTATAGATAGATCGATGATAAATAGATAATACGAATCGATAATAATAGATAATATTAGATGATAGAAGATAGATGATGAATAGCTAGATAGATAGATAATAGATCGATTAGATAGATAGATAGCGTGTTTATAGATATAATAGATAAGATATGATGATGTATATAGATAGATAGATAGATAGATAGATAGATAGATAGTATTATAGCCCACAGGGGTATAACTTGAAACCCCAATATCAGAAGAAAAGTCTATGGTTTGCCGGCCTGCTCCTGATCTATTTTAATTATCAATAAACTTGAGGTGCTGCACTTTAGACTTTGATAATGTAGCAGACAATGTACAATAGCTATCTATATAATGGCTCGAACTGTAATAGTTTATCCCTGCTGTTAATATATATATGTAATGTGATGTAACTCATAACGTACAATACTACCTCCATAATGAGTGGCATAGTTTATCAGTGGCTATTCCATATATATGTTATTACTAATTTATAAGATACATCCATCTCGTCCCAACCTAATCGGGCAATATACCCACATTTTTCCCTCCATCTAATGCAGTAGGGATCTTCTGATTGGAGCTTGGATTTTTGCATTTCTTCTCCACTAGAACATAAAGCCCCTTCCAGTGGCCATAGCTTCGGTCTGTTTTTCCACTCACCTCAATAGATTTCCTAAATTAAAGAGAGCCCTGCTGTTTGTGGCTAATCTTCAGGGCCCTGCGTAATATCCCCTCCGCCGCACTTTCGTTGCCTGTCAGGGTGCCCAGAATTTATTGATGCACTGGGGTGTTGTGGGGGTAGAGACTGTGACAAAGGAAAGGGACAAGGATGAAAATGAAGATACATGCTCAGTTAGATAAAATAATAGCTGAAAGGCCTTAAAGGGCTCCTACTGTAGGCATCTGTCTCTATAGTGCAAATGGCTCATCCCTACGGTTCTGTTGCCTTCAGAAGTTGGCGTAGTTATAGTGGCACTTTTGCATTGTGAGGCAAAGTTTGGAACTGGGGCCCTGACCTGGCAAAAGAAATTAAATAAAATGTTATTGTTAACATGTGAACTGTCCGAATCTAGCGCAAGCTGTAACGAGTACTTTACAGAAGGCTCCTAGACTGGCTTCTTGGCTTGCTGAAGGGCTAATTTACCTGAAAAGAGATTCCCTCGGGATCTCCAGCACTGCAGTTTGGTCAGGGTGGTGCTTGGGCAGGAGTAATGAAAGCAGTAGTGTGCTAGGAGGCATAGGGTAGCACATGACCCTGTCGGGGCTGATCCAGGACTGAGGATTTGTCAGGCCATGAACGCATCAGAGAACAGCAGAACCCATACTGTAATTAACATATTACAACAATATTTTAAATTTATGAAATTCATTTTCGTAGCATTAATAGTCCAGTGGAAAATGTGTTTTCTAGCTTCCCATATTATTCTGCTGTGAAATTCCTGAACTTTGCATTTTGGTGGTTTCTGAGCGCTAATCAGTCGCTATTAACATTAAGATTTACAATGGTGATCGACTGGGAGAGTAACCACACCTTTCTGATAAATCCAGTCAATCGCACATTCTAATCCTGCATTCAATCCTCGTTCTCTGGAAATCTTTCTAGGCATATATTGGACTTATCATGTACATCTGTTTTTTTAGAACACGTATTGTTTATTTCATTTAAAAAAAATAAATTTTTCCAACACTGAATTCTAATATTATGAAATACACAGAATCTATCGTAGGGCTAACATTGTAGCATATAGGAGAGAAAACACAAGAATTACTTCCTGTATAATAAAGCGACAAAAATTACAAATACATTGATATGTACAAGTTCATACCTCTGAGCGGCGTCTGTCAGGGCAGTTACATTTTTGGTTGTCCTTTCTGTAAGTAGTAACTATCTTACTGACTATGTACAGGTCAGTTGTGGCTGGACATGCTTTTTATATCATGCAGGTCAGTGTGTCTCTGGACGAGGCATTTTATATATACGGTCAGTGTGTGCTGGACTATAGGCATTTATTATACAGTTTTCGGTTGTGTCTGGAAATGACATGTTTATGTACAGGTTCTATTGTGGTGCTGGGACTATGGTATTTTATATATATGCGAAGGTCAGTGTGTGCATGGACAATATGGCATTTTTATATATAGCAGGTCAGTGTGTGTCTGGACATGGTATTTTATATATACAGTTGGCGGTGTGTGGCTGGACATGACATTTATATTTATGTCAGGTCAGTGTGTGTCTGGACATGGTTTTTTATGATTACAGGGTCAGTGTGTGCTGGAGGCTATGCTATTTTATCTATACAGTCTAGTGTGTGCTGACATGGTATTTGTATATGATATGGCAGTCTTCGGTGTGTGCTGGACATGACATGTTATATGTAATGCAGGTCATTGTGTGCTGACATGGTATTTATATATAGGCAGGTCAGTGTGGTGCGGACATGGCATTTTATATATACAGGTCAAGTGTGTGCTGGAGCTGTGCTTTTTTATGCTAACAGTGTCTAGTAGTGGTCTCACCCTATCCTATAAAGCACTATCCAACACAGCCCTCCATATATTTCACCCTATCCTATAAAGCACTATCCAACACAGCCCCTCCATATATCTCCATCTAGTCCAACCTTTATACCCTACCCATAATGTCTGTATAACAGGTACATAGTAACATAGTCAGGGGCATCGATTCTGACTAAAGTTTGCTCATGGTGCATGCCCCTGAAGAAATCTAGACAGTCGGCCAACACAGCCAGTGTACTGTTCGTCAGTCTATTTTTTACCCCAAAATGTGTGGGGAGTGTGGTTTGGCGGTCTTTGTTCTGCAGTGTCTGGTGCTCTGGTCGGATCTTACTGGTCTACAGTCAGGGATAAGGTCAGCAAATGTATTAAACAGTCTGTGTGGCATCTTACAGTATACTTACTACTCTGTGTTGTGGACAGCTTATGTTTTCCAGTCTTTGTTCAGGCAGGGCCGGTTCTGGACATTTCGGAGCCCCTTTCCCAACTCAAAAGCCCCCAATTTACCTCTTGCATAAAGGTAGGTACACGCACTAAAGATATTTAAAAAGACAGGTAGAATTTTTAGTTACCCCTACACACATTCCCGAGCAGTCGTCCTATATAAAGTGAATACACAGCATAGGGAGAGCATTCAGGACTGCACATTCCCTACAGCCATGGCCAACTCCTTATGCTTTAATAGGGGAGCCAACATTTTCGAGCACTTATGAGCAATTCTGTCAGTTAGGGATGGCCGGTTCGCGGATCCGAACCCGGATCCGCCGCGGATTTATTCCGTTCGCGAACGGCGGATTTTTCCGGATTTTCCGCCTTCCGAACTTCCGATTCGCGGATTTTTCGTATTTTCGAAAAAGTTTCACGTATTTTCGGGAATTTCCGAAAATACGGGAAAACATGTATTCGAAAATAGAAGGATTTCTCTTAATTCCATACATACGTATTTTCGAAAATTTTCAAAATTACGAGGATTACTTGTATTTTCGAAAAATACATATTATTTCAAGGGTATTTTTAATTTTAATGGGTCCGCTCGCGGATTTTCGAATTTTCTAATTTTTTGCGAAGTTCGGACATCTCTACTGTCAGTGTCTGGAACGATTGTAACTGCGGTAAACACATTGAGGATAAAGGGTGATACTGCCAGATCTGACAGGAATCATCCCTTTATAGTTTATGTGTGTGTACTCGCCTTTAGTCTTCTGGTAGAGTAGAAAGCCTGAAATAGGGAATCATCCTGTATTTGGCTATGTCTGGTTTGTCAAGCACATTGTATTTACATTGAGGGTACAGAGCGCTGTGTATTGGATTGGAGGGTTTCCTAACACCGCTGTGTACTTGTGGTGTAAATAGAGTCAGAAAAGGCTGAACTCAGCCAAGTTGGTTTTACTCTATGTACACATATAGCTCTGTGGCTGATAAAGGATCCTTGGGCCAAATTTATTAACCCCTGGAATAAGAAAGTTCGGGTACCGCAAGTTATAGTATAAGTACGACTACAATGGTGTCGGATTGCAATCGTAGTTTTACAGCCGCAATTGTAAATAGATCCTTTAGTTCCTGATCTTCAATTAAAATGAATCATTATTTTTCATTTTGGGCAGTGGAGATTCCCTTTAATCTATTTATAAATGACATGGGGTCAGACACAAAACTATTCAGAACACTGGAAACTTCCAATGATGTGCAATTGCTGCAGGTGGATCTAGATAGATTGTCAAAATGGGCAGCAGAATGGCATTGTTTTTAAATTTTTAATGACATTGATTCAATGTTGATAAATGTAAGGTGATGCATTTAAGGTTTAACAATCCTGGTGCCACCTACACCATAAATAACTCTGTGTTAAGTGAATCTGTAATGGAAAAAGAGGGGAATAGATTCAAGGGAGAAAGATATTATTCTCCCTCTTTACAAGGCACTGGTAAGACTTAATTTGGAATATGCGGTGCAGTTTTGGAATCCCATATACAAAAGGGACTTCTTGGAAATGGAAGCAGTTCAGAAAAGGGCAAATAAATTAATAAAGTGAATGGAGCCCCCCCCCATCTACACAGTTTATAGAAAGACATTTTCCCTACAAGGAGGAGCAAGGCAGATAATCTTATGGGTTATTGGTATTGCAATTGTAGGGAACTGATAAACTAGTTTATCCTTTAGTCTTTTTGTTCTGGCAGTTCAGGATTTGGCCAGTAGAGGCCACTGTGTAAACGTATAAAAAGGGAAGCAGACATGTGCTCAGCCTCTTTCTGACTTGGAGACTTCTGACAGTCTCTAGAGCATTTAAGTACCTCTATTTTACTATTAACGGGGAACTGGTGTCTCCATGATCATAACATGTTTTCTCTTTGCACACCTTGTGTTATAAATCTGCTATGGTGCTGTTCTCTCCAAATCTGCTAACCACTAGCAGTGTAGATATACTCAAATGTATGAAAGGTGGGGAGATGCACTCTTATATAAAGAGTGCGTCTCCCCACCTTTCATAAACTGGTGTCTCCAAGTAAGTGTCCTCAAAACAAGGAACTATCGTACCTTTCAAAAAAGCCTAAGCTAGTTACAAATTTGCACCCATTCTCTGTTTTCCTCTGCCTATGGAGAAAAAAAATCCATTTCAGGCTTGTGGCTAGCTTTAAAAATGATTAAGAATTTTGGGGGCTGGGCTTATGATGCAGCTGATGATGCATATCCAAAGCAGTAGGATACAAGTAGGCATGTTTAAGCCAGTGGCGAGGAGCCATAGCAATGGTGCTGGTGATGTCACAGCACAATGTAAGCGGGAAGCTCCACCCCTTTTACTGCTGGAAGTTTGGATAGACTTGAGCTAGAAGCATGATCCTGGAGTAATTTCAAAAGTAGGCATGTGCTCTTTTTAATAAAGGTCATTTGTATCCCCTTTAAAGACTCGTCTTTCTAGTTATACTTTTAATGTGTTTATTTTAAATCTTCTTTTAAAGCCAGGGGTGTAACTGCAGGGGCCCGGACCCCCCGTGAGATCCACCCCTTCTATGATCTGCTGTTTTTAAACAGCTGATCACATGTATGAATGAAATATAAACATAAACTTCCAGTTCGGGATCCGGTCTTTTCAACAGCTGATTGAGCATGTTTCATTCATACGCGCGATCAGCTGTTTAAAAACAGCTGATTGCGGCAGATTTGGCTGGTGGTGGGCCCTACTACCGTCCGGGCCCCCCCCCCCGCTCACTGGGATGGCGGGAGCGGTAGTTACGCCAGAGTTACGCCAGTGTTTAAAGCTATTTTAAAGTGCCCAGGAAGGCAAATAGCTATAGGTTATAGCAAACAGATTCAAACATTTATTTAGGGCACATTCACACTAGGAACGGACTAAAACGCAGTGCGTTTAGTGACGTTTTAACACATTTTTGTCTTTGTTGGGGGCAGGACCAAAGAACACTTGTCACTTGGGAGTGTGGGAGTCTCAGGAGCATTTTGGAGAGGGAGGTAGCAGATAGTGTTATGGAGAGAGAGCTTGCCATTTTCTTGTGATTTTGCTATTCAGCGTGTTTCCTATAGCCCGTGGACTGGAAATGACATCACAGGACCTCCCAGGCATGGACAGAAACAGAAACGGACTGGAACGGAATGAAATACAATGCAGCAAGTGTGAAATGTATTATAAAATCCTGTGGGGTTTTACTGTCCGTCCGTTTTTTTACAATGCACCTGCGTTTGAAAAATGGATACAAACTGATGTAATGTGAACTTAGTTACAGATACTGATCTGCTTCACCTTATGTCTCATCCCCATCTCCTCTACACTGTAAGGTTACAATCTGGACCTGGACACTTCTAGCCCTCTTACTGACCCATCACAGACCGACTAGTTATAACCCACTGACAACTTAGTTACAGATACTGATCTGCTTCACCTTATGTCTCATCCCCATCTCCTCTACACTGTAAGGTTACAATCTGGACCTGGACACTTCTAACCCTCTTACTGACCCATCACAGACGATAGGTGTATAATCCACTGACAACTTAGTTACAGCTACTGATCTGCTTCACCTTATGTCTCATCCCCATCTCCTCTACACTGTAAGGTTACAATCTGGACCTGGACACTTCTAACCCTCTTACTGACCCATCACAGACCGACTAGTTATAATCCACTGACAACTTAGTTACAGCTACTGATCTGCTTCACCTTATGTCCCATCCCCATCTCCTCTACACTGTAAGGTTACAATCTGGACCTGGACACTTCTAACCCTCTTACTGACCCATCACAGACCGACTAGTTATAATCCACTGACAACTTAGTTACAGCTCTATCTGTCCACTTTATGTCTCTATCCCATCTCCTCTACACTGTAAGGTTTACAATCTGGACCTGGACACTTCTACCCCGTCTTACTGACCCATCACAGACCGACTAGTTATAATCCACTGACAACTATTTCACGATACTATCTGCTTCACTTATGTCTCATCCCCCATCTCCTCTAACTGTAAGGTTAACAATCTGACCTGGACACTTCTAACCCTCTTACTGACCCATCAACAGACCGACTAGTTATAATCCACGACAACTTAGTTACAGCTACTGATCTGTCACCTTATGTCTCATCCCACTCCTCTAACTGTAAGGTTACAATCTGGACCGACACTTCTACCCCTCTTACTGACCCATCACAGACGACTAGTTATAATCCACTGACAACTTAGTTACACGTACTGATCTGCTTCACCTTATGTCTCATCCCATCTCCCTCTAGACTGTAAAGGTTACAATCTGGACCTGGACACTTCTAACCCCTCTTACTGACCCATCACAGACCGACCGTAGTTATACTCCACTGACAACTTAGTTTACAAGCTACTGTTCTTCTTCACTTATGTCTCATCCCCATCTCCTCTAGACTGTAAGGTTACAATCTGGACCTGGACTTCTACACCCCTTACTGACCCATCACAGACCGACTAGTTATAATCCACTCAACTTAGTTTACAGATACTGATCGGCATCCTCTATGTCTTCTTCCCATCTCCTCTAGACTGTAAGGTTACAATCTGGACCTGGACCTTCTACCCCTCTTACTGACCCATCACAGACCGACTAGTTATAATCCACTGACAACTTATTTACAGCTCCTGATCTGTCCCTTAATGTCTCTCCCCATCTCCTCTAGACTGTAGGTTACAATCTGGACCTGGACCTTCTACCCCGTCTTACTGACCCATCACAGACCGACTAGTTTATAATCCACTGACACTAGTTACAGCCATACTATCTTCACCTTATGTCTCATCCCCATCTCCTCTAGACTGTAAGGTTACAATCTGGACCTGGACATTCTACCCCCTCTACTGACCCATCAACAGACCGACTAGTTTATAATCCACTGACAACTTATTACAGCTACTGATCTGCTTCACCTTATGTCTCATCCCCACTCCTCTAGACTGTAAGGTTACAATCTGACCTGGAAACTTCTACCCCTCTTACTGACCCATCACAGACCGACTAGTTTAATCCATGACAACTTAGTTACAGCTACTGATCTGCTTCACTCTTATGTCTCTCCCCATCTCCTCTAGACTGTAGGGTACATCTGGACCTGGACACTTCTAACCCTCTTACTGACCCATACAGACCGACGTAGTTATAACCCCACTGACAACTTAGTTACAGATACTTGTCTGTCCCTTATGTCTCTTCCCCTCCTCCTCTAGTACTAGTAAGGTTACAATCTGGACCTGGACACTTCTAGCCCTCTTACTGACGACCATCGCAGACGTACTAGTTATAACCCCCTGACAACTTAGTTACAGATACTGATCTGCTTCACCTTATGTCTCATCCCCATCTCCTCTAGACTGTAAGGTTAACATCTGACCTGGACAACTTCTAACCCCTCTACTACCCATCAACAGACCGACTAGTTATAACCACTGACAACTTAGTTACAGTACTGATCTGCTTCACCTTATGTCTCATCCCCACTCCTCTAGACTGTAAGGTTACAACTGACCTGGACATTCTACCCCTCTTACTGACCCATCACAGACCGACTAGTTATTAATCCACTGACAACTTAGTTACACGCTACTGATCTGCTTCACCTTATGTCTCTATCCCATCTCCCTCTAGACTGTAAGGGTTACAATCTGGACCTGGACACTTCTAACCCTCTTACTGACCCATCACAGACCGACTAGTTATAATCCACTGACAACTTAGTTACAGCTACTGATCTTCTTCACCTTATGTCTCATCCCATCTCCTCTAGACTGTAAGGTTACAATCTGGACCGGCACTTCTACACCCCTTACTGACCCACACAGACCGACTAGTTATAATCCACTGCAACTTAGTTACAGATACTGATCTGTCACCTTATGTCTCTTCCCATCTCCTCTAGACTGTAAGGTTACAATCTGGACCTGGACACTTCTACCCTCTTACTGACCATCCAGACCGACTAGTTATAATCCACTGACAACTTAGTTACAGATCTGATCTGTCCCTTATGTCTCTTCCCATCTCCTCTAGACTGTAAGGTTACAATCTGGACCTGACCTTCTACTACCCCTCTTACTGACCCATCACAGACCGACTAGTTTATAATCACTGACACTTAGTTACAGCTACTGATCTGTCACTTTATGTCTCTTCCCATCTCCTCTAGACTGTAAGGTCTCGGGCAGGGCCCTCCATCCTATTGTACCACAGTAACGCTGTAACTTACCACACTTCAGGCCATATTTATAAAGCCGCGGTATCGCTTTTTACGGCGCCTTTAAAGATCGGTAAAATGATCGTTAAACCAATCATACATTTCTGATCGATTTAACGATCGGAAGTTAATGATACCGGTTGTAAATTTACCATAACAAAATCGTAGATTTACGATCCCCATAGAATACCATTGCGGTAGTTTACTACTGCACGGTATTCTACAACCGAACGTTCGGTAATTAACTAACGTTTCTTTAATTACCGAATGTTCGGTCGTAAATGTACGATCGAGATTGTACATTTACAACCGCGATCGTACATTAATTAACCCGCGATATTAGAAAAAAGCGACACCGCGGGTTTATAAACATGGCTCTTGCTGCTGGATCGGCACTTGAATTCCTTGCACTTTGTATTTCTTGCACTACCCTTGTATGTAACATGTATGTTTTCCTTGTGTATATTAATGCAACTCTAAAGCGCCACAGAACATGTTGGCACTATATAAATCCACAATAATAATAATAATATCCAGCCATTAAAAAAACACTACAATTTGCCTTAATAAGGAACTATATAATATTTGTAACCACTAGATGTCGCCTTTGTACTGTTTCTGCAACGCAAATGGTATGAAATTGAAAGAAAGGCATATTTATAAAGGCGCGGCATCACAATTTCACTATAATGCACTTTACATTACAATTACCATTGCTGACGTAAAAATTACGATAGTGATTGTTTAATCACAATCGCCTATGCAATACCATTCTATGCAATACCGTACTATGCAATGCCGTACTATGCAATGCCGTACTATGCAATGCCGTACGCTGCACTGCCGTACTATGCAATGCCGTACTATGCAATGCCGTACTATGCAATACCGTACTATTTTACCTTTTAATGAACATAACAAGCTGAACTCAATATGATTATAGGTTTACGCTATAATGAGAAAATACCTTCAATCCACCTGATTATTTTTAAACATTACTTGCTGTACACGGTTATATATTCCATATACGTAAACTCTTATTGTTTCAGAACTTCAAATGTATGTACACTATGCTTTTATGTGAAAACCCTTTAATAAGAATTGTTGGAGAAACACCTTCTTATAACAGAAGGCTACAGGGCCGCCATCAGACTTTTCTGGGCCCCCCATAACATGAACCAACTCAGGCACGCACACCTCCCAACATTTTAAAACACAAAAAAAGGACACATGGGAGAAGAGAAGCTGTGAATGTGGATTTTTTTTTTCACGCCCACTTTGTTAACACCACGCCACACTATTTTAAAAACCATTATTCCCATTTTACATTGTTGCCTGCAATATTATACAGTGTTCTCCCTAGGGTCTTTTAGCCGGGCGGCCCACCCGGCTACTTTTTCATGCCACCCGGCACAAGAGAACACTTGTGATTTAAAAAAAATTAGATGTAAGTTTAATAGGTGTGCCAATATATCAGTAAAAACTCCTGCCAAAACTGCCCAGTCCTGACCCCTTTTTTACCTTGTAAGCTTATTTTAGCACGTTAACTAGCTTTTCCAAGATCCCCAAGGCCACAAAAGGTTGGCACATGTATTTGTGCTGCCATTTTACATGGGTTACCTTCAGATGTTGTAGAACTACAATTCACTGCAGATGTTGTAAAACTATATAATGAGCATGATGCAGTGCACATTTTTCCCCACCACCAAATTTCCTTGTCCCACCCCACCCGGCTACTTTTTCATGCCACCCGGCTTGAAAAAAATTCTGGGGAGAACACTGATTATATATCAACTAGACATTAAGCCCGTTACATTAATGGGCACTAGACATGCTCCACCTCCCTGATGCACAAACAGACCTCATGCCCACAGGGCACAGACTGGTAAGTATAACATACCTTTAAGCCAAGCCCACACAGACTGGATCCCATATTAGACCCCATATTATATTCTGCATCAGTGTTACTAAAAAACATATTTTATTCGTATTGACTATTGATATATTCACCCCATTCTCCATGCTCAAATCCTTACACCTACCCATTTGTGCACTGTCTGGAAAAAGGCTGCCACTATTGCCATACAGCATGGCAGCTCCACACTCTGTCCTGCCTATATCCATATTTCTATCTCTGTGTCAAATATGTATATAGGCAGGATAGAGATGGTGTGGAGCTGCCATACTGCTATGTGACACAGAAGTGGAAATATGGATATAGGCAGGATAGAGATGGTGTGGAGCTGCCATGCTGCTATGTGATAGAGATGGTGTGGAGCTGCCATACTGCTATGTGACACAGAGATGGATTAAGGTTCTGGCCCCAGCAGCCCCATAGAGGAAGTTTATCAGTCCCTGTACACAGCAGTGAGACAGAGGGTAACAATGTCCCCCCCATGGACTCACACAAGTAGAAATGGGATCAGTATAACTTGCAGTTACTCCCTCCTGCTCTCTATGGAGATCACAGCACAGAACAAGTTCAGGGAATGGGTAGGAGGGTTTGGAGCCATATAGAAGCTACTTACTGACTGAGTCATGGGCCATGCAGCAGACATGCCCCCCTTTTTTTCTTCATCTAGGAATGGAGTATTGCAGGGGGGGGGATTTTTTTTTCTTCCTCTCACTCTCTGGGCCCCTTCCAAGTCCAGTCCCCATACTGGAGTACCCCTTTTCCCCCTCTGATGGCGGCACTGGAAGGCTATATGAATAGCATTCCCACAAAATCTAAGAAACAAGAGTAGTTTCTTACTCCCAGGTTCCCCAGAATAAGGGGCGGAGATCTGCAAAATACTCCTTTATGTCCCTTGGCTAATGCATGTGTCCAGAACCGTTGGCTTAATAACATGCAATACAGCCTATTGTATAGAGCCAATCATCTGACCTGCAGACACGTCATTTTTCGAAATAGAAAAAATAGAAAAAATTGTGGCTGTACTAAACTGCCACGGGGGTCAAAGAACAACTGGCTGTTACCCCTTTCCAATACCGCGGGTTTATACATATGTATGCAGTGTGTGTCACCTACATGGACCTAAAGTAATGTGTATACAACCAGCAGAGCTCAGCATAGTTCCAAGTGATTCGATTGGTTGGTGAACAGAATGGTGAGTCACCATCAGTAGACGAACATCAATCAGATGATATTACAGGTCTCCATCTCTGTTACATTTGCCAGGGACCTCCAGGTATTTTAAAACCACAACTCCCACCATTCCCTGGTTGCTTTTAACTGTTGTAGAAACATATGGAGGTGGTGAGGCCCAGTTATAGGTTCGGTCAGCATCTTCTCAGTAATAAAGTAGCAGTGACAGACCCAGGTTAGTCGTTTCTCTGAACTCACCATAGGATGTCTATATAGGAACCTATTTTTTGGGCTCATGTGGCGTCCTGAGTCTCCTTTATTTTTTGCTAGAACTGTATTAAGTGGCCAAGCGCCCTTAACATTGAAAGACGATAAGCCCATTGATTCTTCAGAAGGTTCGATGTTTCCTGAAAGAGTTATGTGTCACCCTAACCTGGTTATACTTAATCCGATGTAATAGAGCATCTATTACTGTGACACGTGGGGGGGGAACGTGGATTTCAATCAGCTTTTTAGCTCATAACAAGGACAGTCAATTGGGGCTCGAGGATGTCAAGAGTCTAAAATGAACCTTTGGGCTGTGAACTTGCCAAACGATATACTAATGTTATAACTTACAGCCTGGTTCCTTGTTCCCATCGGATGGTGTGGATCTCTTTATTTTCTATTTGCCTTTTGAATATATGGGGCTTCCGGCACCCGGGTCACCTGGATTATCTGGCATATGAGTTTTTCCCTTTGCACAGTGCATAGCTGATCAGGAGAAGGGTCCGGGGTATTACACACCCAGACCATCATTTATCCTAAGTAAGGTTTATATATGTATTATAGGAAGTTGTGTCAGGATCTCTTTATTGGACTCGAAAGGGGTTGATGCAAAATTTAGCTTGCGATATTTATTTGCAGTAACCAAACCAATGCCAGTATATAAATACACAAGCAAACACTATTAACCAGGTAAAGCAGATCCAATAAACACCCAACAGAACACGGATTGTCACATTTAGTTTGCCTTTAATATAAAGTATGTGTCAGCCAGAAATATTAATGCTTCCTTCCCTTAGCGCCCGCAGCAGTTTAACGGTGAAAGAGACAATTGCTTATTCTTTGCTGACAAAGTGCTAAAGGATGTAAAATTACAGTGAAGATCTTTCCATTAGTGGTACCATAATCTGTCATGTTCAAACCAATAACATCCACTGCTTACAAGATGTTACCTAGCAGCGGTATTATTGCAGGAGAATTGGTCTGGTAGACGGAGCACAGGGGGGAAATCTTGGGTTAATTTAATTTCCACGTGTTATATGGAGAGTTATTAAAGTCAATAGTCACTAAATGGCCAAAGAGAATTGGGATTAGGTGAATGTAGAGATTATAATATCCCCCCCAATATCCTCCTCCCTTCAAACCTAACTGGGTATATTGGATATGAAAGTTCTCAGATACTTGTATGGTGGACTTAACGTTTTTTGACCTGACCAATCTAAGGCTGGGTACACACCAGCCAATATTATCGGACGACCATCCGATTCACGGCTCTTTCGGTCGATCGGCCTAAAATATCTGCTGGTGTGAGATGGGCGGCTGCAACCAACATCGATCGATCGGGCATGTCGAAAAATTCCGATCGATCGTGTGGTTTCCTATGGGAACGCACGATCGATCGTTCACAAATTCAGCCGCAAGAATTAGCATTACCATTTTTACCAAGATCCTTTGAATCATATTTATGAAGGCGCTGTATCGATAATATATGATCGTAATTGTACGATGGCGTAGACAATACTTTGGCGGTAGTCTACTACCACGTGATATTGTTTGGCTGAATGATCGTAAACATACACAGCCACACTTTTACGAAAACCCATGTTATCAAAGCTTTTGGATACCGCAGGTTTGTAAATTCCCCATTTTGCAGGTGTCTTCACTAGGCATTACCGGGCCCCCCCAGGAAAGCTATGATGGGGCCCCTATCAGTTCTTCATCCACAGTGGTTTTCTAGGAGGAGGCTATACCTCCTGCACACATGCACACAAATGAACAAGCACACACACACACAGACATCATTTCAATTGGATACCAATGGGCACACTTTCACTAGCTAATAAATACAGTATATAAACATATATAAACAACATATTCCAATATGAACATGTGCAACTTCCTATATCTGGAAAATAATTATTTGTTCTTGTACCTGGTATGTTAAAGGGGAACTATGGTCTCAAACACATTTTATGATATGTCACTTCACATCATGAGAAGAGAAAGGGCCCATAAAAACCGCTCACTCTAACAGGCATGAATAAAGTGTCTAGTGCCTAATGAGTAAAACATCCTATACTTAGCTGTACATGAGTCTCAGTAGTCAGGCAGAGGCACCATCGCTTGGTTCATCGTGAACCTATAACATAGGGGAAAGATAAGGAGACCGGTCCATATATGGACCACCCAAGGAATGAACAGACCGGACGCGTTTCGCTAATATTCTTATTAGATAACTGTGGGAAATTCACACTTAGGTTTCCATCCCGGGGAATTGTTGGTATTCACCATGTTTTAAATGTTTTTAACTTTTTGTGGGAATTGTTGGTATTCACCATGTTTTAAATGTTTTTAACTTTTTGTGAATGTGTTCACGGATGTAATTGATATATTTGGAGAAATAAAGATTGACTTTTTGTAAACTATTCATGCCTGTTAGAGTGAGCGGTTTTTATGGGCCCTTTCTCTTCTCTTCATGCCTGTTAGAGTGAGCGGTTTTTATGGGCCCTTTCTCTTCTCTTCATTACTCATATTGGATTTTTTGCCCATACGCCCCTCCCCATTTGTGTATTAAGGGTTTTATTTAACAGGTATATGTATAATACTATTATTAGGTGGTGCTCCAGTATCTGTTTATTTACTTCCTTTCACTTAACCTTTAACCCCTTCTTGGCCTTAGCACAGGGAGATACAAAAGTGCGAATTGGACAGATCCCTACCCACTCGGGAAATAGCGAACTGAGCATGTCAAGGGACAGCGGTTTACAGCTACATGTCAAACTATATTTCACCTTTAAATCTAATATAAATATGATTTCTTTAAAGCACAGTCTTTAGCATTAAATAAGTCTTTTTCCATTTTTAATGAAGGACGTCAGTCTTCTGGTCCTGGAGAGATGCAATAGAGTTTTCCCTTTCAGATAGAAACAGAAGATATTAATTACTGCTTCAATCTACTAACCAGGATATATCCCCTGCTTATCTAGGGGAATAGAATGTTCAGCTTCAGGAGTTCACCAAAGAACATTAGACCTGTTTGAAGCACGGGCTGCGTGGAAACGAAACAGCAGATCTGATGTTGTAAATCCGACCAGACGGCGCACGGTGTGAGGGAAAGTTTGATATCCTTCAAAAATTCTTTTAATCTGATTCATTAGGAGGCAGAGTTGTAGTCACAGGAGAAAGCACATTGCTGTTGTGCAAATGAGTCCGTGGTTATGGGACCTAATTAACAGAAACGTATTTACAATTTTACATCTAAAAAAGTTTAACCAACGTCTACATGTCCGTAATAATATCCATGGTTCAAGGTTGGGATGGAACGTGTTTTAGCAAAAGGCTCTCAGATTGTCTTTTTCTGGGTGGAAAAAAACCAGAAGAAATTTATAGGAAGAAATTTATATTTAGGGCAAGGTGCCACTAGTGGGATTAGGAACAGAAATGTATATTTAGGGCAAGGTCCCACTAGTGCGATAAGGAACAAAAATGTATATTTAGGGCTAGGTGCCACTAGTGGGATTAGGAACAGAAATGTATATTTAGGGCAAGGTGCCACTAGTGGTATTAGGAACAGAAATGTATATTTAGGGCTAGGTGCCACTAGTGGGATTAGGAACAGAAATGTATATTTAGGGCAAGGTGCCACTAGTGGGATTAGGAACAGAAATGTATATTTAGGGCTAGGTGCCACTAGTGCTATGAGGAACAGAAATGTATATTTAGGGCTAGGTGCCACTAGTGGGATTAGGAACAGAAATGTATATTTAGGGCTAGGTGCCACTAGTGCGATTAGGAACAGAAATGTATATTTAGGGCTAGGTGCCACTAGTGCGATTAGGAACAGAAATGTATATTTAGGGCTAGCTGCCACTAGTGGGATTAGGAACAGAAATGTATATTTAGGGCTAGGTGCCACTAGTGCGATTAGGAACAGAAATGTATATTTAGGGCTAGGTCCCACTAGTGCGATTCGGAATAGAAATGTATATTTAGGGCTAGGTGCCACTAGTGGGATTAGGAACAGAAATGTATATTTAGGACTAGGTCCCACTAGTGCGATTAGGAACAGAAATGTATATTTAGGGCTAGGTGCCACTAGTGGGATTAGGAACAGAAATGTATATTTAGGGCTAGGTGCCACTAGTGTGATTAGGAACAGAAATGTATATTTAGGGCAAGGTCTCACTAGTGCGATTCGTAATAGAAATGCATATTTTGGGCTAGGTCCTCTAGGGCCACCAATCAGTTGGTAAGGAACCATAATCATCAATAACAATTCTTATTTATTAGCCTGGGAAAACTCTTTTAAAACCACAGGGAACTATGCAAGATCAGAGATGGTGGCGAGAGTCCGAAGTAATTCTACAAGAAGAATATTACACCTTTTACTATCAAATTGATAAAGACTGCAAGAGGAGAGGCTGCATCTATGGTGATTAAGTTAGAAACTACTGGTAAATGGTACATTAATATTCTGGATCCTTCTACAAGTTGTACAATGTGGGATTTGGTTTGGAGCATCCTAGCAGAATGTTTCATCATCTGATCAGTAGATTTATTCTCAGACACGGATAGATTCCAGGAGTTTCCTTATCACCAGAGGTTTTCGTCTTTATCTCTGTCACAGGTTTAGATTTCTCTGCTCTTGATATTCTTTGCTGACAGGAGTCAGTGCCTTGACATTAATTGTACCTGGTACAAAATGGAAAACAATGTAATTATGTCATATTATGAATATAGCCAGTAGATGTTTGGTATCAAGATTATTAAGAGACTATGACTATCAGCGGAAGGTGAATGTTTTTGTATTGTTCCATATTTACGGGGCTATAATCTTCTCCTGTTCATCAAGGTCTGAAGCCTCCTGTTTTGGCCTCTTGTTCCCATGGCCATCTCCAATACATTCATTATAAAGTACATATTCCTTTTACTAATAAGAAGACAATGTTTCAAGCTGAATGACTCGAATGTTCACTGGTTCTCCTGGGAGCTAATTCCACAGCTTCTTGCCCTTAAACCTGCCTTCTCCACTCTTAATGGATAGTCTCCTTTCAATTTTAATGGCCTAAATATTAAAGGTTCTTTAAATTCACCTATGACTATAGATGCCAATTAGTATGTCAGAGTTTTGTCATACATACCCCTGTATGGACCAAATTTAATGGTTAGGTTGTAAAGAAGTCTCAGGAATGAGAAATGATCAAGGTTTTTAACTGTAGTCATTAAGGTCGGTGCTGAATTGTAGGAATGTGTATTTACACATATAACATATACTATAGTATTCTCATTCTGTTTCTGCTTTATTTATTTTGTGTCATAATCAATAAATGAATGAAATAATAGTCTGTCTGAATAATCTACTGTCCTACCGTACCTGCTCATGGATACCATTAGGATACCAGGAATAGACATGGCTTGGTACGCCAGGGATGATAACAGTTATATCCTGACTCTTGACCGGAATTTTACCAAAAAATGTATCAATGGGCCTTATTTATAAAAGATCGTTATCAAAAAAATAACGTTCGCTATCGTAAAATAACGACCGTTATTTTGCGATACCGCCCGGTATTTTCCGATATCGGGAAATACCGGTCTTTATCGGAAAATACCGCGAGGTACCGGAAAATACCGGGCGTTATTTTACGATAGCGATCGTTATTTTTTCGATAACAATAACGATCTTTTATAAATAGGGCCCAATGAGAGCCCAGGTGATACTGTATTAGCATTAACCACCATCCAATTGACCAAAATGGCCAATTTAGTTAGAAAATTGATTGCAAGTGAATGGCTGGAAAATAAATGTCATTTGATCACCAGGCAAATCAGACAAATATGTCTGACTGGGTCATCAAAATCTCAGCCCCAGTGTTCCAATCCTAACACTCAATTTATTAAGGTTTCTTATAGTGACTGGGAAACGACCGCTAGTAAAGGTATTCTGATATATATGTAGATATAGATGAGATTAAATGTTGAGTGGGACACGTAATACTTCCTAGTGGGCCCCTGGTCTTATATGACTTACTGGGCCCCAACACCCCGGTGGGAGACTGTGCTTGTTTCCTCTCATCATTTATATACTTTTTTAATGATATCCCTGGTTCCCCTTTTGTTTTGATTCTCATTTTGAACTCTGAATATAATCTATCGTTCTCCAGGAGATCAAAACCACTGGATATATCCACTACAAAACCATCAATTCCCTCATGAGCTACAATTGTTTTTAAACTATAATGTTTTGAAGAGCCCCCTTCACAGTATCCCATTAATGTGGTGTTTGGTCTTGTATTTTTGCCATCTGTTCTGTCTGTTCTAGTCCATGAAAAAGAATTTCTCTAGGGATTCGGTTTGTTTTGAAGCTGAACTCCCATAATACTTTGCTGTTTCATGGAGGGTTGAGTCATTGTTCTTATTTAACAATTGTGAGATATGTTGCTGTTCAACATACAATGGGAGAGGAACCCTCTGTAGTATTCATCTTTGAGTTGGTGCCCAGGTGTAATGGGTAAAGCAATTAAAAATACGAAGGATAAACATTCCCTCAGAGTGGTCTTCTGTAGTCTAAATAATAGTAATACATTTGCATTGTAGAACACCTTGCACCTTAGATCTGATATAAACCTGAATAAACCTTTTCTAAGAAATAGAAACATTAAAAACATTGGTGTGAATTTAGTATTCTGTGTTCTTTAATGCTTGGAGAACATTGTGTAATATTAAAGGGTTTTCAGGTTGGGCAACTTGCTTCTCTAAAGCCAGGTCAATCCTAGCTCATCCCAAAATCCTTATTTCGAGGCCAGTAAGACAGGCCTCGAAATAAGGATTATTCTGCTGATACTGGGATAGTTGGGAGCTCTGGATTAATGGAACCATCAGTCTACTGGTGTTTTTCTCTGATCTCTAGGCAGTCAAACTTTAGGATCAAAACAGATACACTCAATGGACATTCAGAAGAGGAGACTGTGAAGGTTTTTGGGTAACACTGAACTACCTGCTGTTCTCTAGCTAGACTGCACTGCAGGGAGAGCTCAGATCTACATGAGGTCTTAGTATTGGGTAGAGATGTTCGAAACTGATGAGTTTCTTTCCGTTTTCGAATTTTTGAATTTACCTGTAAATTCGAAAACAGACCCATAAAAGTCTATGGGAGAACATTTTTTGTCTATCGATTTTAAGGATGAAATAGTAATAGTAGGTTACTGTAAATAAAACTGGAACCTGGGGAATGGTCTGGGGAACCCGTAAATAGAACCAAAACTCATTTAAAAACTATCTTTCCTCACGATCGGGCTGTTTTCGAGCTTCAACATTACATTTTTGAGAGTTACCGAAATCACTACTTTCGAAGGTTACTGATATTACAATTCGAGGGTTACCGAACTTGATCTCTACTTTCGAGGGTTAGCGACATTACTAATTCGAGGGCTGTTAGAATCGACCTGTACTTTCGAAGGGTACCGAAATCGATCTATACTTTCAAGGGTTACCGAAATCAATCGCTGCTTTCACGGGTTAGTGATAGTACACATTCGAGGGTTACCGAAATCAGCTTGTGTTTTCGAGGGTTACCGAAATGGTTTCTTGCTTTTGAGGGTTCTTTCCTTACGAGGGTTACCGAAATCGATCGCTACTTTCGAGGGTTAGCGACATTACTAATTCGAGGGCTGTTAGAATCGACCTGTACTTTCGAAGGGTACCGAAATCGGCCTATACTTTCGAGGGTTACCGAAATCGATCTCTACTTTCGAGGGTTAGCGACATTACTAATTCGAGGGCTGTTAGAATCGACCTCTACTTTCAAAGGGTACCGAAATCGATCTATACTTTCGAGGGTTACCGAAATCAATCGCTGCTTTCGTGGGTTAGCGATACTAAACATTCGAGGGTTACCGAAATCAGCTTGTGTTTTCGAGGGTTACCGAAATCGGCAATTCTGCTTTCGGAAACTACGTCCGGTTTTCAGTAGCTTGTTCCTGTTCTGTCCCACATCTGGATTCCAGTCTCAGGATGCCTTGCATGGAGTGGCAGCGCTTCATGGTGGCCTATCTGGCCAGAAGTAACTACGATGGGATGCCGGCTGGCACTCCCCATATAAAGCGGTGCAAGTTGCACATTATGCACCGTTTGCAGCGGAATCTGCAAGCAAAATATAATGTAAGCCAGACCACCTTCCAGCTGCAGCGCAGGTGGCCGGACCTGAAGGGGTCGCTGACATAGCAAATAGAGCGCAAGGCAAGTACCACTGTTTTAGCCATTTATTTCTGCTTTGGTTGTTACATAAAATGTTTATATAAAATATTATCTCATTTATTTGTACTTTTTTGTAAACTACATAAATAATTGTCAGAGAAACTTTTGTTTTTTACAAGTTTATATTTGTGTAAAGCACTTCTTATTACCGATAACCGCATTGCAAACCGCCGCTAACATTTACAGGGTCTTATTAACGTTAGTTAGTGTTAGTGAATAAACTGGTGGCGCATTAAAAAGCCCAAAAAGCTGTCGCTACCGTCATATTATTGTATTTTATGTTTTATATACTCTTACAGAAGAGGAAGATACAGGGACAGAGGACGCTGCCCCATCCTCTCCTCCTCCTCCTCATCCTCCTTCTCCTCCTCATCCTCCTTCTCCTTCTCATCCTCCTTCTCCTCCTCATGCTCCTTCTCCTCCTCATCCTCCTTATCCTCCTCATCCTCCTTGTCCTCCTCCTTCTCCACCTCATCCTCCTTCTCCTCCTCATCCTCCTTATCCTCCTCATCCTCCTTGTCCTCCTCCTTCTCCACCTCATCCTCCTTATCCTCCTCATCCTCCTTGTCCTCCTCCTTCTCCACCTCATCCTCCTTCTCCTCCTCATCCTCCTTCTCCTCCTCCATCTCCTCCTCATCCTCCTTCTCCTCCTCATCCCCCTTCTCCTCCTTCTCCTCCTCATCCCCCTTCTCCTCCTTCTCCTCCTCATCCCCCTTCTCCTCCTTCTCCGACTCATCCTCCTTCTCCGACTCAGCAGCCTCCGACACCACCACAAGGCAAGTATTACGGTTTTAGCCATTTTTTCGTCCTTGAGGCAGAGGCCAGACTGCAACGCACCGAAGCATGCACGCAATTCCGGTGCGCTGTCTCGCATTGTTGATGTTATGTTGATAATTTCCATTATGGAAACACATGCGATTGCACAAAAAAAAAGGTGATCACATGTGCAATCGCAGGGATTTTTGCATTCCCGTAATTCCCTCAATATTTAAAATCGCAGGTGCAAATGTTTAAAAAACGCGTTAACGCAGCGAAGCCCCGATTGTTATATAAAATGTTTATATAAAATATCACATTTATTTACATAAATAATTGTCATAGAAAGTTTTTGTGTTATAGTTTATATTTGTGTAAAGCTTCTTATTAGCTATTAATGTTAATGTGTTAGTTAATGTAACTAGTGGTGCATTAAAAAGCGCAGTAAAGCTGTCACTACCATCATATTAATGTATTTTATTTTTTATATGATCTTACAGAAATGGAAGCTGCCCCCAGTGCTCCGCCTCCAATCCCAGCACCACCCACTAATGATCGGCTGGCAAGGATGGAGATGGCCATGACGGCAATGGCTGCAAAATCCACCGTATGGAGCGGGAAATAAACTTCCTGAAAAGGAAAATTCTATTTTTTCCTATTTTTGTAAATAGTTATTATTTTCATATCCATCCATCCATCCATCTATTAGCCCGTTGGTGCAGAATGTAAATTATGTGTGTGTATGTTTTGCTATGTGTGGATATAGTGGATATAGAATCTTTACACAGGTATATTTTAAACTGTTACTCAGACAGTCACCAGCAAATAGGATAATCCTGCAGGTCTGAGAGTAGAACCCGGCAATCCTGCTACATTGTGTGGCTGAAACTAAACATGCTAGGTTAATACTTATTAGTATTCACCACGGCAAGTGGTGATGGTACCTCATATATTATAACAGAAGGTACCTCACAGCATCATGTTATTGTAATAGCATTGCCCTAATAATCTAACGTATAAACAAACATTTCTCATTCCCAGTTTACCTAAAGAAATGGATTTATCCTTTATATATACTTATACAGATCTAATTGAAATAAAGTTGCTTCAGAGCAATTTTTAATAACTGATAACTGCTTTTTATTTCAGTATTACAGTAAATCCTTGGTATACCTGCCTGGCTTTACCACTAAGCAAAAGGCTAAGGACTTGCAAGCGAGCACCTTCATCCCAACCATTAATAGTGGCTGCCAATTCAAATTGTTCTAGCCAATCAGTCCACTCCCTAGTTACCCCATCAAATGGATCAGATTTAAAAATAGGTTTGGCAATTAGGCCTGGTAGAGCTAATTGGGGAATTTCATCTGCAGGTACCAGGACAAGAGGATTTAAATCAATACTTTCAATAGCAGCCTCCAGAGCTTAATACAGAGAACAAATGTACAAAGAAAACAGGGAGAATAAATGTTATTACCAGCACCGCTGCCACCAATTTGTACTAGATCACTGCTTTATGGATGGATTATGGGTAGCATGGCACACAGTGGGTTACTCTGGTGGTCTGGCACAAAGCAGACAGTGCACATAAACAGGTTCCCACATAACATGTGCAGTAATCAGGGGTGTCCCTCTCTATGGTGCACCACTTTGAATATTGACCAGGCCTGTATATTGTGTGTCCTTGTAAGTTAGTGTACACTTATCTGTTGCCTCAGAGTTTGTATCCAATAAAGTAAATTGTCTGTCCAATAATCTGTCCTCCCAACAGGTGGTAACAGGATGTTATACACAGGGTCTTGTGTTGCAGTCAATATCTCTCCAAAGCACACACCACAATCCACTTTCACTTTCTCTCCTCCTACCATAGAGAGCAGCGATGTCTTGTATTTTATTACTCACTGTCACTGACACCACCTGCAGGCTGGAGGTGGTATATAAGGAGCCTTGGTGTATATGTCCAGTACAATACACATCACATCCTGTGTAGCAGACAGAAACTTTTTTTGGATTATACTTCCTTTCATATGGAGCAGGCACAGGGGTGTGGTTTAAGCTGCCATTTGACCATTTCATTTTAAAATAGGGATCTCAGCTCTGTAAGTAAGTTTATGTATTTTGTATATTTTGTGTTGTACCTAATATAAGTCAGTGCTAAATTTTATATACTTTTACTGATGGTCATTTAAATGGTAACAGTGAGATAGTACACACATACATATACACCTTTCCTATGTGTAATATCCTATACCCCCCACCACATTGGTAGCTCCTAAAAACTCAATGCAATCTCCTATGGAGATATAAATATATTTATATAATATAAGGGATATCCTAAAAATTTTAAAACTTTAAAAATGTTGTCTTTATAATTTACTGCACACATACATCACACCGCACACAGTTTTCATTGTTTAGAGGAAAGTGGGTGATGGGGTACCCTTTTTTACAGCACCACAGAGTACAGGAGCAGGCCCACTGCAGTAAAGGATCAGGCCCAGTGTAGTACAGGAGCAGGCCCACTGTAGTTTGTTACCATTGTTGCTGAGACAGGCAAGCTTTGCCCTGGTAGAATGACCCCACGCCTTAGTAGCAACTCTCCCTCAGGATATTTATAGTACAAGGGGTAGCATTCCTTTGCAGCATCACAGGCACACAGTCTCTTAGCATTGTGGATGAGCCAGGAAGGCAGACAGGCAAGCAAATGTAGACTTTGTTTGGGCCAAGCAGGTAGAAATATTAGCCACAGAGTAGCTGGTGCGGCTGTACACAATGGTCAGAACAGGTGAAACCACAAGGGTGTAAACATTTGGCATGGGCCAGGATGGATTGACCCACAGGTAGAAACATTAGCCACGCCCACAGAGCAGCTGTTCTTAACTTAATTACCATGAAAGATTAGCTTTAGAATAGCTTAGTCAGCCATGATAATAGAGCCAGACACAACTGACCCTACACTGGAAAAATTAGCTGTTACACAGCTTAAATGAGGTAGAGCGAGGCAGGACCATACATGACCCTACCAAATAGATAAATTAGCCACTTGTCAGCTGAGCTGGCATTAGCTAGGCCTCAATGTGAACACTGAGGCAGTGGGAAGGAGCAGTATGTGTGGCAAGTGGCATCAGGCCTTCAGTCACAGACATCAGCAACAGGGATGCTGTACTGAGATGTGATCCACGCCTCATTCATCTTAATGAATGTCAGACGGTCCACATTCTCAGTAAAGAGACGAGTCCTCCTCTCCGTAACAACACCCCCTGCTGCACTGAAGGTCCTCTCCGAAAGGTCACTGGATGCCGGGCAGGACAGGACCTCAATGGCATTCTGTGCCAACTCTGGCCAGATGTCAAACCTCACCACCCAATAGTCCAGTGGATCTTCAGTCTCTGATGAGTCTAAACCGGCCCTGGATCCGATGTAGTCAGTGACCTGGCGATTGAGGTATTGCCTGTGGGAGCTGCCAGTAGATTGTCCTGGCAACTGCGGCTGGAAGAATAGTCTGAAGTTGGCCGTGAGACCCCCTCCAGTACTGCTCCTCCTCTCAGGCACAGGGGGACGTGAGCCATGTGCATCCCCAACATCAGGTGCTGTCGACCTGCTAGCACCTGGGAAGGCAGAACAGAGGTGACTCAACAGCAATGTCTCATAGTTCTGCATTCTCCCTTCCCTGTGAGATACAGGGATGAACTCAGACATTTTACCCTTGAAGCGGGGATCTACAAGGGTGGCCACCCAGTACTGCTCCTTCTCCTTGATGGCCTTAATCCGGGGGTCCTTGCGCAGGCATTGCAACATAAAGGAGCACATCTGACGCAAATTGCCTGCCTCAGAGGACCCCATGTCCTCTGTGTCACTAAGGACTACAGTGTCGAATTCAACCTCTCCCCAACCACGGATGACATGTGGTACTTGGGAGGATTGAAGTGTCCCCCTAGAAGAATGCCCCGTTTCCACTGGTTCCAGGTCAACAAAATCCTCATCATCATGATCAGAAAGAGCCACGGTATCGTCATCCTCCTCTTCACATAGCTGCTGCTCTGCGGCTAGTGCCCTGTCAAGGATGCGGCGTAGCGTGTACTCAAGAGGGAACACCAGAGGGATGGTATCCAAGATGGTGGCATCATCACAGATTACCATCCTGGTGGCCTCCTCAAATGGCACAAGCACACGACAAGCATCCCTAAGCAGCTGCTACTGCCTGGGTAACAGGAAACCCAGATCCCCAGAGCCTGATCTTGTACTGTAATGGTACAAATAGTCCATGATGGCTTGCGTTTGCTGGAGCAGCCTCAGCATCATCATGAGACTAGAGTTCCATCCTGCAGGCCAGGGTACTTGCTAAGGAACAGCTGGACAATCAGGTTGAGAACATGGGCTAGGCAAGGAACGTGTGTGACTTTGCCCAAGCGAAGTGCAGAGATGATATCAGTGGCATTGTCACACACAACCTTGCCTATTGAAAGGTGGTGTGGGGTCAGCCACCTCTCAGCTTGCCCTTGCAGTGCTGCCAGCAACTCTGGCCCAGTGTGGCTCCTATCACCAAGGCACAGAAGCTGCAAAACTGTATGGCACTGTCTCACCTAGCAGGACGAATAATCTCTAGGGGGGCACAGGGCTGTCCGAGAGGAGGACTCACCAGATGAGGAGGGGATGGTGGAGACTGGCATATCACCAATACGTGGTGGTACCACCATCTCCCCACTTGTGCCCCGTGCTGCGTCTCTGCCGGCTAGCAGCGAGAACACTGGGCTGTAAAAGACAGATTCCGCCCCTGGCCATACTTGCTGGTCCACGAGTCCATAGTTAGATGGACATGCTTGCCCACACTGTGGTCCAGCGAAGCAGCTTTATTGCCCTGCAGATGGTCATACAGGGCTGGTACTGCCTTCTTCACAAAGTATTTATGGCCAGGGACTTGCCACTGTGGTGTGCCATAGCCACAAACTCCCTGAACACTGCACTGTCTACCAGGCTGAATCGTAGCAGATGCACCACCAGAAGTTTTGCTAATCCGGCAGTGAGACACTGTGCTTGGGGGTGACTGGGGGATAGCTTCTGTCTTCGCTCCAATAACTGGGGAAGAGAGACCTGCCTTTTAGTGGACAAACCAGCAGCAGTGTCAAGGCGCATCTTAACACCGCCTGCTGGGGCCAAAGGCTGTCTCTCCTCCCTAACTTCCACTGGTGAAGCACCTTTCTTCTTCTGCCACAGGTGTCAGGAAGGACTGTGCGTCAGTGCAAAGCTCCTCCTCGACCACACTAGCGCCACACATACAGGGAGATTCAATAAAAGTTCTTATCATTTAAAATGGTGCTAATTTTGCCCCAACCAATCAGATGTTGGCTTTCAAATGTTAAATAACATCTGATTGGTTGGGGCAAAATTTGCACCATTTGCATCTCCTGTGACTCCTCCTCCGGATCTCTGAAGGGGAGGGAGGGGCAGGCACATTAGATTCTTCTGTTGACAGTATGAAGAAGGTTCATTGCAATTATTTTTCAATGCTGTGAACCATACCAGGTAGTGAAGAATACAATAAAAATAATATTAATACATAACAAAGAAGGAGCAGTCACTGTTCATTAAAATGATCATTTACATGAAGGTTAGATTAGTTTAAATGGGCAATTAAACCCTATTAGTTGACCGCCCCATCTCACTTAATAGTACCCATGGTGAGGACCTAAACCATGGGGTCCTTATCCCCAAGTGCAGGCTGCTAGTAATTACTGAGCATGTCTGACTATACAGATAGTCAGGTCTGATAAAGAGGGTGTTGGAAGAGGGTGTTGGAGAGGAAGGGGGATACTGAGTCTAAGCAAAAAAGTACTGGATTGAAATCATGCAGCAATATACCCACCACAGTAAGTGCTACATATATTTGAGTATAAATGAAGATGAGGCAAATACTTTTCAGTATAGTTGTCCTTTAGTATCAAATCAGATTTTACACATCATTAAGAGACATAAGTTACACAAGGACTGGTAAAAAGGTATTTCTGGATCCATTTATTCCAGGATTGATCATTTTAATTGGTTTACGATTGGTCAGCTCGTCACTCTTGCTAGCAGCCACACAGGAGGTAGGAGGTAGGAGAAAGCATTCCGACCTCCCTGGGAATTGTACCTTAATATCTAAAAACTTTCATCTTGCCTACAGTTACCCTTTAATATTGCCTGTTTATTTGTTGCACAAAAAGCTTTAGCGAAGGATCTTTGCCAAACTACGTTATTGGGAATATTAAAAAATTGTTATTTTATTGCTCCAAACGTTCTAATTTAATTTGTGTAATTTGCACAGTCTACACACGATATGCCAGGTTGCTAGGGCTGCCATCTGACTATTTGTGGTTTCTAACTTTTAGTGCCTGCAGCTGAGTTGCCATGAATGTGACAATATCAAACCATTAATTATGCTAAAATACGTCTCTCTTTTCTTCTCTTTAAAGGCAGATACGTAAAATTTTATAAATGTACAAAAGTCGTTAGGTTTCTTGTCTTCCTTTGCATATAGGAAATCTTCCTAATACAGTAAAATAAATAGTCTGTTTATAAATAATATATATATTATTGTATGGATTGTAATACATTTATATATTTTTAAAGTAGCAAAATTATTCATTGTGAAAGTTTTGTTGATCGTTGTTAATTAGAGATGGCTGAACTTCGTAAAATTCGTTCCGATTTTGGATTTTCAGGCTTCCGAAAATGGGTCCATTAAAGTCAATAGAGAGCAAAACATTCCTAAAGTTTGATTGTAAAAAAGGGAAAATAGCAATTGTAACTTTCTGTACATGGCTCTGGGACTTGGGAAATGGTTTGGGGAACACGTACAAATATCCAGAACACTCCCGTATATGTGATTGAGGGTTCACAAATTCTGTATTTTTCCTATGCACAGAATTACACAGAGGGCAGGGGTGTACCTGCAGGGGCTCCAAGATTGGAGTTCGGGCCCCTGACCCCTTCCTCCCACCACAATCTCTGCAGTGACCAGCTGTTTTTAAACAGCTGATCACGCGTATGAAGGAAACTTACGCGCGAACAGCTGTTTAAAGGACCGGAACTGAACAGGAAGTTCAGGTCAGGACTTTTAAACAGCTGATCGAGCGTACGTTGCATTCATGCGCGCGATTTACCCTCAATTACATATACGGGAGTTTTGTGAACTCAACTTCGATAATTACCAAATGTTCTGGATATTTGTACGTGTTCCCCAGACCATTTCCCAAAGAGATTGTTGGCTTGTAGCCAAAAAATATTAGAAACCCGAGAAATCTGAAAAGTTTGAGTTCGTTTGGATCCGTAAAATGCAATTGGGAACCAGGTTCGAGTCCATATCTAGTGTTAATGGGCATGTCCACCCCTGTTGTACATTTAATATTTATATTAAGGCCCCCACACATCCCATTTATGTTATACTCCCCGCTGCTCCTAAAATGACTTAAAGACTCCAATCTCTCACTGGCAAGTTCAGCCTCCTCTGCTGCCGTTGTGAGCTGTTTACGAGCTTGCATAGCAGCAAAAGAGGCTGCTTTGGTAATGGTTGTCAGCCATTGGCTGTGATGTCACTATAACAGCTTTGACTGATAGCCGATAACTGGAAGCTGCTTGACTGAAGGAGAAGAGGCCGTGTGGGTAAGTATAAAGAAAGTGGGGGTTGGAGGGGTCCTTAACATAAAAATATGTGTTATGTGTAAACAAAAAACACATCTGGGGTAATAGACAGCTAGGCAGTACAAGCTTGGTCCTACTGTGGCTGGTTTATTTACTGGATATAACACATCCAACAGGTACTTATACTGTACATCAAGTGGGCAATTGATTATCAAGCCCTTTGGCTGTCATCAGGATGGGCTGCTGGATAACTGGGGTCTTGTGTGCCCTTCATCAGGTTTGATGGGGACAAGGTGATCTCACCTTGGTTCAATTTTTGCTTGTGCTATAGCTAACAGTCCCTAGGACTGACTGACCTTTAAGGAGGTGTGTGCCTGGGCCCAAACTGCATGTTATTGGTGCTCTGGGCCCCACACCAGGTGCATAAAAATTAAATGACACCATCTTGGTCAGCAAACAGGACGGTCAATGAAAAGAGGGTTAAATGCAAGTAGAAGAGAGAAAATAAAACAGACCCCAGACTACTAGCTGTAGGGGACACTTTATAAGGTGAGGTTTTGTATTTATATAATATATATATATATATATATATATATATATATATATATATCAGGAAGGGGGGACATTATTGCATTACATATTTCTCAGTGATAAAGCACAATTCAGAAATAAGCAGACATCAGAACCAATGCTGACCTTATTATATCTCCCAGAAGCATCAGATTAGCAGCAATATTCTATTAACCATTCTACTGGATGTATCAGCAATATCATTCTATGCTGTGCTATCACATCATCCATCTTAATTAGATTTTTTTTGCAGCCATCATCCTCTCCACCCTCAGGGACCAGTCATTTCACAAACTTCACCCTGTCTTGCATGAGATACCTCCAATCATAGTCCTCCCATCACAGTCCATCCAATCATAGTCCTCCCATCACAGTCCATCCAATCATAGTCCTCGCATCACAGTCCATCCAATCAAATTCTTTTGATTTTCGTGCTATTGGATTATTTTGAAACCTATCCATAAAGGAGTGTATGTATCGAGTGCTGAACAATAAACATGGCATTTTTATGGAAGGTAATTGTATTTTCTAGTTTTGAAGAATTCCATTCCACCATGTCTATCAGTAATGAGACAACGCCCACCCTGAAAGTGACACATGGACAATCTTTTCCGGAAGTACTAAGTAAGTCCCAAGTCACTAGTATTGAATATTTTGTGATAAGCAACATAATGGAGAGCATATTGACTCGTTTCCATCCATTAATATCCTTTTCCTCTCCTGATATATAGATATATACTAATAAATGCAGTTACTCATGGCAGCACAGGATGTCAGGAAACTGAAAGAAAAAGTCACATTAAAAGGGACATTTCCCCCTCAGCAAAATAGAGAGAAATCATTACCAGAAATATATATGGAATTCAGTTCTATCAACTGGACTTAAAGTTTCGCTAGTCATCTGACTGAATCTCTCAATTCAGAATGACTTGTACAAGAATCTGTTTGCAATAAATAGCCTGGAATGTCACAATCAGCATATAACAGCCAGGTGTTATGGACCTTCTGAATGTAAATTGTGAGTGCATTGAGGTTAAGGCGTGTAATCGAAACTGCCCAGAGTAAGGTGTCAAAACAGCATTGTACATGGCAGATAACTGGTGTCGAAACCCCCCCTCCCACCTCTATTCAGGCTTGGTTTCTTTATTTTCACATAAATGGCCTCCTTGACACCTCTCGTGAACCAGTCACGTTCCTTTGCCAATATGTTAACATTACAAATCTTCAAAGGTATGTCCTTTATCCTTAAGATGCAGGTACACGGCTGAGTCCTGACCCGAGGAATTTGCTCTTCTGTGCTGGGCCATACGTTGGTACAGTTGCTGTTTGGTCTCCCCCACATACAAATCAGAGCATTCTAAACTGCACTGCACTGCGTATATGATGTCACTCTTCTTGTGTTTCGGTATTGGGTCTTTGCTGCCGCAGTGTGCTGTTTGTGCAAGTAATGATGCCCCATAAACTGTTAAAACTTTTAATATGAAGAAGCCCCTGAACTAAACCTAATTTCTTCTTTATATTTAAAGGTCATGTCCACCCCCCAAACTAATATTTTACCAACCACTGGCCCCACGGTAAAAAAAAAAAGAAATCCTTACCTTACATCCCTGCTCCTTGTGGTTCTCCTGTTCTGCCTTTTTAAAATGCAGGAAACTGCTGGGTAGGAGCTGTCAGTGCCTCATCCTGTGCCTGTAGCTTGGCTAGCCTCATCAAGGTATGAGACATGCTCAGTAGAGCCATTTCCCCCTTCTCCCTCCATTCTTCCCATTCCCTCTGTGGCTGGCAGTTATGCAGCTTTAAAAACTTTTGCCACCATGTAGGGGATACCCTCCCCCAACCGCTCTATTCATAACTTCAGAATCGCTTCCCTTCTTTACTTACACCTCCTCGTTCCAGCTCCTTTTCATTAATAGCAGCGGTGGCTATGATTGGCTGCCTCTCAGCCAATCACAGCCGTGGCTTCCTGTCCGGCCACATGCTTGCAGTTCCGGCGGGCAGGGGAGCCGGACCAGAGCAGCGCAGGATCGAGGAGGTGTAAGTAAAGAAGGGAAGCGATTTTGAAGCTGTGAATATAGCGGTTGGGGGTGGGTATCCCCTGCATGGTGGCAAAAGTTTTTAAAATGGGTGGACATGCCCTTTAAACTATAGTTATATATTACAGGTTAATACTCCTACCACTTAGCCTAAATCATCGCATTACTGCATTGTAACCATCCGAGACTGACCATGTAACAGTTGTAGCCATTTCTGCTCAAGGACTCCATAGTCTACAACAGCATCTACATTTTTTCCAACAACCCCTGGTTACATCTGTATTCACTTGATGTTTTATTGACACATCACTGATCAATAATCCAATTTCTAGAAATAATATAAAAGATAATGGGGCTGATCCAATATGAGGTAGAAAAGCTATTAATTTACAGGAACCAATCAGATGGAAGCTTTTTAATGGGTTACCGCAGTTAGATAACATCTGATTAGTAGCTGAAGATGATTGCATCAGCCCTGAATAGAGAAGCCAGAGAACAGTATGATATTGGTTTGTTTCTGAAAGTCAAGCTGGTAGGTCTTTAAAATGATTTTTTTTATTCTCTGAAAGTTATAAATGCTAAAAATTTCTGCCAAAAAAAAGGTGAAAATTCCTCACCCCTCCCATCACATTCCCCTGATAATTTAATTCCTAACAAGTAACATAATTACAAGATGACAATTCGTTTGGAACACTCAACTGTACCATATGGACGATTCCCATCTTGTGCTCTATGAATCCTCGTTATCATTCAGTGCTAATGTAGGCTTGGGTGATATCAAACTATTCGCTGTTTGTATGATGTACAGCTGAACACACACCGTTATGTTGGGATAATAATATGCAAAAGCCACAAGAGAAAGGCAAAAAAAAAAATGGCACCAGTCTTGCCCAAAGCCCACTGGGCCCTGTCCATTAAATATGGAGTAATAATGCGAATAGGAAATACTTTCTGGCCTCTATAATTTCTAACAAGCAGATAGCTGCTACTCTCATCCTTGAAATCCCCAACATTATGGTTTATAGTATTTCCACATTTTGAGTTACAATTGGTTTTCCGACTGCTCAGTCTTAATTACATAGAGGTCAAAGGAAGGTCAGACACGTTCTGGTAGGAGGGCTGCAGAAATCAGGAAATTCCAAACATCCGCAGAGTTAAATATTAAGAAATATATGGGTTAATGTTTAGAGAGACGCTATTGCTCTAATTTGCAAGTTGGTATTGTGTCTATATAGAATCGTGAATGGGGTTAACCCATTCTGAACCTTCAATGCCAACTGTTTGCTGGCGATAAAGATTCTGTTTTCAAGAGCCGATATCGTCTCGCGTTAAACCCTTTGTACATTGCCGCCCCTACTCTGTGCACCTACTCTGTATGACTACAGTTCTTTTTGATTATTGTTATTGTAATCCTCCTGCACCGTATTAAAACTGCAATAGTCTCCATGATAAGATTCTTGCAATCTCATTGGCTGATTTGTAGGTGATGATATCTCTGTCCCTGGCTAGTTGGAAGGTACCTGTTTCATCCTGCAGGGTAGAGCTGTGAGGACCCACAAAGAGTAATACGTACAGTTGCTCCTCGTCTCAATTACCTTATGGAGTGAATAAAACAGCAAGAATGTATTTTAAGCCTTAGTTCTCCATTACAACCCAGCAGTAAATAGAACAACCTACAGAAAATGATTGACTATTTCTAATAATGTGCCTATTTCACAAATTGTCCACAAAACAGAGGGGGAAATGAATATTCCCATTGACCCAATAGGAAAACAAAATTGAACCATATGATCCACCATACAGGAAGTAACGATTGTACGATACCGGGATATCTTGATATCATACAACCGGGATTTTTGTTTGTAGTAACTCCATAACAATCTGCTGCATCCAATCAGATGTCATCTTACTGCAGAAACTCAGTAGAAAACTTACATCTGAATGGTTGCTGCAAATGAACAGTAAGGGGGAAAAGGGCAGTGTAACATTGTCTGCTGAACTGGAGGGCTGACCTAACAGTGTCTGCTGAACTGGAGGGCTGGAGAGTTCAGCAGCCACTGTTAGGCCAGCCCTCCAGCTCACCAGCCAGTATTAAGTCAGCTGTCCAATTCACCAGACAGTTTTTAATTAGCCCATCACATCCACTATCACATGCCACACCAACCTCCACATGCCACACCCACCTTCACATGTCACACCCACCTCCACATGCCACACCCACCTCCACATGTCACACCCACCTCCACATGCCACACCTATGTCCAGAAGCCACACCTACCTCCAGAAGCCACATTCATTTTTTTGCAGTCCACTGCAGGAAGAGATAGTGGTCAACTGTCAACAGGTGCCAAAATGTCTAGAAGCGCCCCTGGGGAGACCATGTTTACCGAGTTAGAAATTTTTTTCATTGTTAAAAGTTTGTTGGTGATTTTGCTTGAACCATTCCCATCTGTGTTTCTCATCCTGGTTCACACAATACTCTACACTGTAGTTTATAAGCCTGATGTAAGAATCACTATAGAATGAATAGACGCTAGAAGAAGCTACACCTACCCTACCCTACCCACCAAGAAAAAAATCTACATTATTTTATCATAGGGCTTTATATTTATCTCGAAATTCCAGATACTAAGGTACAGTTAACTTCAAGGCCGAGTTAACAAACGTAAAAAAACAACAGGATTGAGAATTGTAGAAGGATTCTCAAAGGATTCATCAAACTTGTGATGTTTGTAGAATAAAATAGTAATAGGCTGCTAATTGGATTTATAAATGAACATGGTAGAAAAATATGTGACTTGCATTTACAGTGCAGAGGGTGAATAGCTAATAGATCGCTTATAATTACCCACTTGATAATTTACCTTAATCATAGCAAGATCCATAGACCACTTCTGGTATAGAAACTCAGTACTCTCCAGGTAACTACAATGTTTCGACTGTTTTTAATTAACAACATTAATTAACCTCAGTTGCACTTGCTAATGTGTCATCTTCCATGGATATAACCAGTGATACCCAATAAAATGGTGCCATATGGTTAATATCTTCTAGTTAAAGGGGAAGTACAGTACAAATACTTATACATTTAAAGGGCATCTATACCGAATAAAAGGTTATTTTAAATTGACCATAACAGGAAACTATAATTCTTCCCAACCCCCACTGTATCATTTTTTTGTTGATCTGCCCCCTATTTCTTTAGATATCCAATCTAAAACTTCTTATATTTCAGCTGTCAATCAAGTTCCTTGCTCTCTTCTTCTCTGAGCAGAGTTTGACAGTTGGAATGCTGTACGCTGTGTGCAGGTTTGACAGTTGGTTTGTGGGGAAAAGGTCAGGTCGGTTCGAAGTGGGATTGGTTAAAAGAGGGAGGGGGGATACTGCTCCTAAACAAAATGTGTGCTGGATTGAAGGATGCAGCAACACATGCAAATAAGTGCTATTTACATCTATTCAATTATAGATTAAGATGAGGTAAAGTCATTTTTTCAGTATAGTGTCCCTTTAAGAAAAAAGAGCAGTATTTTTCCATCCTAATGACCTTAACCTGCCCATTCAGCATTGTGTCTGTGTATAGATAAATGCTTCAGAAATACTGACTTCCTGTTTGCAGGACCCCTAATAGAGACCGTTATGGTCTTGCCCTTGACCCAGAGCCTGGGTTGATTCAGTTGCTAAGTAGAGATCTGAGCATGTTTGACCCATCCAACAGCCAATCAGTAGAAATTACTGTTAGGAACATTCCAAGTGGTGCATTCTGGGGAAAAAAAGGACGTTACAGAACCTGAAATGTCAGCTCACTAATGTCAACAGCAGGAAAAAGCAAGGGGCATAAATTCCAAAGAAAATGTAGAATAACTAGGTATGCATAGTATAAACTAAGAATTATAAAAATAATGATATTTTCCAATAAACTTTCCCTTTAAGCCTATGGGCAGCATTCTTTAAAGGATATGTACACTGGGAAATTAGTTTTTTTTCCATTGCACATAACTGGAAAATTATTCTTCCCAATTATCACTATAACATTTTTTGATTTCTTTAGATATCAAGTCTGAAACATCTTACATTTCAGCTGTCAATCAACTGACTTAGTATCATAAACTCTTCTGTCATGTATAATTTTGTTGTAGCAGAAATGTTGGCAGTTGGTGGGAAATTCCCTCTCCCAATGCTGCCTCATAGGGATTACTGTGCATGCTTGCCCTCACAGAGAGTCAGAAAGCCTGACAGGGGGCTCAGGGACTGAGCTTGAACAAAACAAGTACTGGATTGAAGTCATGCAGCAACACAAACAGAATAAATTCTGCTTGCGTGTATTCATTTATAGATTGAAGTGACACAAAGTACTTTTTTTCAGTGTGTAAGGCGATAGTAAAATGGGGTACTTAATTGCTCAAGAAACCCACAGCCTTACCTAACATTCTATGCACAAGACTCTTATTTATCAGGAGTGGGCCCTGGCAGATGTTGGAAGCAGGGTGTTGCTGAACTACGATTCTACGTAGAATACAATAAATGGACACCAGTGGTTCTTGAACTTAAACAGTATCTTATTTATTAACAGAACAATATTAATAAGGCATTGCAATTAGCACGATAGAGGTTACATAGCATGGCACAGATATATAATATAAATACTCACAAACCAGAGGAATCAGAAACAGTATAAATAACAATCAGTTTGTAATTGCCACCCTAGCTCTCAGGTCACTGTAGTGAAATCTTCTTCCCCTATGTCTGGCACTATGTCCCTATTCTTGGGTGGTATACCCAGGACTCTAGTCCTTGCTAAATTTCCTTGTTGGAGCTCAGGCTGCTCACTAGCTACCCTACTCCTACCTATCACTCCTGGAGTGATCTATAACAGAATCTAATCTCACACTAACTGGGCCTACCTCTTATCTAAGGTCCCAGGCTCTTCCCTTCGGGAAACTCCCGAAGGTCAGAAAGAGACTGATCACACGAGTGCTCTCCCTTTTATACTTTTACACAGTGGCCCCTACTGGCCAAATCCTGTAAGAACAAGAAGACTAAAGGGTAACTAGTTTATAGTTCCCTGCAAGTGTTTAATTCCTTTACAAAATGTATGGTATGAAATTTGATCTCCCCCCCCTGAATAAATATAATATTGGGGGTTTAAAAATGTCCATTTCTATAAAACCCACTTGTATTTGGACCTATAATAAAAATCTAACTATCAATCCCGCAACCATTGCGGGCCTTAGACTTAAGGTTCGTACACACGTGCGTTCAGGGGTCCCGAGCGGCGATGTGTAGGAACGAACGTTCCGGCTGATAATCGGCCATTGTGTGTGCACTTTATCAGCCGAAACGGTTGTTCGTTCAGAGATCTGTTTCAGATCTGTTCGTTCGTTCAGAGATCTGCGTGTAGGCACTTTATCTCCCGATTATTGCCCGAAACGTTCGTTCCTACACATCGTGCGTTGCAGGTTGGGCCCAGCGATTGCATGTTTGTACGAACCTTTAATATTAAGAAATGTTCGAACCGCTTGTATTTACATTTACATCCTAATCACAGATCTTGGCCCTTGTCTCATGTTAATCCTTTTTATCTTCTTACTGCCATGAAAGGGCTTCCACACATACAATGTCAAGTTGATTCATCAGCTATTTTCATGCAAAAACAAGAGCTCTGCCCTTTAGGATGAAGATATAAATGAAGATAGGATGAAGCTGAATATATTGCTTGGATATCAAGTACGATTCCCTCAATGCCTCTGGGGAAATATCACAAGGATCTTTATAACCAGAAAAGTGAAATATTAATATTCAAACGATTCCAGTTTAAAGTCTTTCTCACTTAGTTAAAACCTTTCCTACCAGTTAAATCTTTTACACGTGTAAACACAAAGGGTAATGTCCAAAAACCTAATGGCCTCAGATAAACTTTCCTATCTCAGTGGTTCTCCGACATTTCAAAACGATGGCATACGGCATGTAGTCATTTCCCATATGTAAGTACTATACCGTGAATACTGTAATCAAATGTCATTATACTCAAATCATTACGTTGACTGCATTGACATTTTATCATAATACAAGAACGTAACAAAAAGTTATACAGGTGAAAATATTTCTGCTACCAAAATGTCCCGGTAAACAGCAGAGACTTCTGGGTACCATAGCGCCCTTAAGAACATGCCACTGGTCAATATTGGCTCCCCGGTGTAATGGCTCTGGGGATGTTTTAAGCTGATAGTAGCGGCTTTCGGCGTTGACAGTTTTGCCACATTTGGCAGCTAATGTCTGGCATTAAATAGTGCCAGAATCGTGTGCCGCTTTCAGCATAAAACATTGCTCGTGGCGGCTGCATGGTTAATGTCTGCGTTAGTCACACAGCTGCGGCAATGAAGGAGTTAAAGTCGTGCTAACCAGTTTTATGTAGGTTAGCGTGACTTTAGCTCCAAAGCAGGAGCGGCCATCTCTTGTATCGCCCTGTATGGAGGATTTAACAACATTCCACAAGCTTAATGTAAACCCCGAGAGACAGTTACAGACCAGTTTGACTTTATTAAGCCATCTTCAGTGTAATGTAGGCCTCTGGTTCAGGCACATCTCTGGCTCTCTGTAGATACACCAGTGCCATATTCTGCTCCATCTTATATTCCGGGATGTTAGGTGTCTATATGTGGGCAAGACTGTCCCAGTTTTCCCAGCACAGTTTTCCCAATATTCCAGGAGCCCCGTCCCCCATTCCCCATTAGTGGTCCTTTTGCAGTTCTTTCTGCAGCAGCTGTCACCCCCTCTACTCCCCTACCCACCTCTAGCAGCTGTAATATCTCATCCATCACCCTGTCTAGAGATTCTGTAGAATAGGTCAGTATTCTATGGACTGAAAATCCGCTTCAAATCTAATTTTTGACTTTTTTCAAACACTGAATTTTTGAAAGTTCAGCAACGGAAATTCCAAAACTTGGTTGGTGCTAATTTAGCCCCAACCAATCAGATCCTATTTAACATTTGAAAGCTAACATCTGATTGGTTAGGGCAAAATTAGCACCATTTTAAACCATAAGAACTTTTATTGAATAACCCTGGAAATCTTTATCACCCGATCACGGCAAGTCGTGTTTGACATTTATAAGGTACCAATCACAACGTTAATGTTCCGCAGGAGCACAGACGTTTCTACTCACGGCATTTACTGAAGTTTGTAGGAGATAAAGGGCCGGTGAATCAGCTAAGTGCCTGCCATAAACCTTTCTATGTATTTACGTGTTCATGTGAATGGGTTTGCAGCTTTATAAAAACACTGTTGTAACTGCAGTAAAAGGATATAAATAAAAGGGTACAGAGCTTTAAAAATAAGCACATTCCCAGTGGGTATAAGGAGAGATGCTTTGGGGAAGGGAAGCTGAAAAACATGTACAGTCTATTAGCATTTTCTTCAATGCTGGAGTGAAGACAGGAGAAACATTTTACCCACAATACGTACGGCATTCGGCGTATGTAGCCGTCGGTGTCGGGGGTCGTGGCTCATGTGCACGAACCTTTATTTAGGTAGATAAATACGTTTTACAGCCCTTTTGCTGTAAAATCAAGAGATTTCCTCACTCTGTGTTCTAGGTTAGAGAGGAGATCAGCACATGTTAGCATCACTCGTCTACTCTTGTAGAATGGAAGGTAGGAGTATTCTCTGCCATTCTCTATTTTCCTACCTCCCTTCTGTGTTCTTTAAAAAGAAAAAAAATCAGTAAAGATGCTCTCTAACATGAAAGCATTGATAGGCAGTCGGGGTTTGTAGGGGAATGCTGAGAGTTGTAACATCTGGAGTGCCTTGGCCATGGGTTCATTCTCTACTAGCAATGTTCATTCCAGCTGCTCCACCCATTGCTAATATAAAGCTGGGTACACACAGTACAGATTAGTGAAAGATGACAGACAGGATCTGCAAGATCTGCATACACACAGTCCCGAGTGTTCTCCCTATACACATCATATACACATCATAGGGAGAACGCTCGGGACTGTGTGTTTCCATCGGCCGCCCTAGACTCCTCTATAGGGAGACTAGCGCGGTCATTCCGTCATAAACGAAGGTACACACATAACGATAAAGCTCCAATACCGTCAGATCCGGTGGTATCAGGGCTTTATCGTTACTGAGTGTACCCAGCTTAAGATGAACTTCCTCTACACTGCTGACCCCAAGGGGTCCTGTAATAATTAGATGTAGATTAGATGTATCCATTGTGTAAAACAGCCTTTTCAGGGGCCTATAATGCTTCATTTACCAATTAAGCTGAAGATACAGATTATTGCGTATATACATGTTTATGGAGAGCTGCAATCTCTCCCCCATGTGGCTACTAGGGGTGTGTAATATTGCAATTGTGGCTTACCAGTATGTCAATCTCTTTTTTGTCTTAAAGGACATGTTCATTAGTTTGTCTTCATTTATTTAGCTGTCTATTCTGTCTATCTATCTATCTATTTATTTATCTATCTATCATCCATCTATCTATCTATCTATCTATCATCTATCTATCTATATATATATATATATATATATTTATTTATCTATCATCCATCTATCTATCTATCTATCTATCATCCATCTATCTATCTATCTATCTATCTATTTTTCTATCATCCATCTATCTATCTATCTATTTATCTATCAACCTATCTATCTATCTATCTACCTACCTATTATCTATCTTTCTGTCTATCTATCTACGTATCCATAAGCTATCTATCTATCTACTGTTATCTATCTATCTACCTACCTATTATCTATCTTTCTGTCTATCTAATTATCTATCTATCCATCTTATCTACCTATTATCTATCTATCTACCTACCTATTATCTATCTATCTATCTATCTAATTATCCATCTATCTATCTATCTATCTATCTATCTACCTGTTATCTATCTATCTACCTACCTATTATCTATCTTTCTGTCTATCTATCTAATTATCCATCTATCTATCTATCTATCTATCTATCTACCTATTATCTATCTATCTACCTACCTATTATCTATCTTTCTGTCTATCTAATTATCTATCTATCCATCTATCTATCTATCTATCTATCTATCTATCTATCTATCTATCTATCTAGCATCTATTTGTATGTCTATCTATCTATCTATCAAATAAAATCAAAAAGAGCTTTATTGGCAGGATCAATTTACATGTTGACATTGCCAAAGCAAACAAAAAACAATAAAAAACATTAGTATAGAGGGGTTCACAGTAGGGGGTAATGGGTATCAATAGATAAGATGTGGACAGTATTATAAGGGATATATATGGGTTCAGTCATGGGATATAATGATTGGGGAAGGATAAAGGGATAATTGGGCAAGTAATCCATGGACATTAAGTTTATTTATGCTCCTCTCTGTCTGTGACATGCCGTTACACAGTGTACCCCACTATTTACTGTGGCTTCCTCCTCTCCCAACAGGATATAGAGTTTTCTCTCTTCATCTAAGGAGTTGAAGTCTGGGATAAACTCCGACAGCATCTTGAAATGGGGGTCCTGTATTGCTTTGTATATGGGGCAGTGTAGAAGGAAGTGGGTCTCATCTTCTAAGGTTCCCTGGTCACAGTGCTGGCACAGTCTGTTCTCTCTCGGTTTATATGTTTGTCTGTGTCGGCCAGATTCCATTTCTAGGCTGTGTGCACTCAGTCTGTAGAGACTCAGGACTTGTCTCTCTTTAGGGTTTTTGATATTCTCCAGGTAGGGGGCCAGTTTGTAGTCTCTGTCCAGTGCCTGGTATATAGTTAGCTTCTGGGACTTTATTATTTCTTTCTTCCATTCATCCACTTAATCCAATTGGCCCTTATTATGGCTGCTGTATGATGACTGCTGTATGAGCTTTGACATGCTCTGTGGATGTGGGTTTGATGTTAGTAGGGAGCTGATGAGTTGTTTCAGTGCACATGGCTTTTCTTGGTCTTTATTGTGTAGTGAGGCTTTATGATGGTAAGAGTTGGGGCTACTGTTCTGTAGGTGAGCCCAGAATGATAGGGCCCTTTATTGTATCTCAAGCAGTAATGGGAATCTGCCAAACTCAGCCTGACAAGCGCTGTTTGATGGACTGCGATGGACCTGGAGGAGGTGCTTACAGAATTCCAGATGGAGTATTTCTGGTGGGCCAGGTTCCCATTTTGATTGGTCTGGATAGGTGACAGGGCCCCATACTTCACTGCCATAGAGTAGGATTGGGGAGACAACACTGTCGGAGACTTTTACCGGTGGATTGAGGTGATACATTGTTTTCTTATTGCATAGAAGGATCGGCAGGCTTTTGCTTTCAGAGTCTCTATAGCTGCCCTAAAGCTCCCAGAATGGTTGATCTCCAGGCAGAGATAAGTATATTTCTCTGTTCTGCTGAGTATCTCGTTATTCAGTGTGAATGAAGGGCAGTGTGTTGGTTTTTGTTTTTCTTCTGGAACATCATAATTATAGTTTTATTTGGATTGATGGGAAGTGCTCAGGTTGCGCTGAATTTCTCCAGGATGGCTGGGCTGTCTTGTAGGCCACTCTCTGTTGGTGATAGCAGTAAGAGGTCATCTGCGTAGAGCAGGAACTTTACATTGGTGTCATGTAGAGTAAGTCCTGGTGCTGATGAGGTTTCTAGAGCTGCTGCCAGTTGGTTGATGTAGATGTTAAAGAGAGTTGGACCCAGACTACATCCTTGTCTGACCTTGTCCGACCTTGCAGGAAGTATGAAGTTCTTTTCCCATTCACTTTTACACTGCACTTATTACAAGTATAAAGGCTCTTGATGACATCATATGTTTTTCCACCTATTCCACTCTCCAGAAGTTTTAGGAATAGGCCTGGGTGCCACACTGAGTCAAATGCCTTTTTACACAAAGCAGCAGCAGGCAAATATTTTCCTATTATCCTTGTGTTTGTGGACATGATTGTTTATGAGCTATGCAGAGTGTAGATGTGATCAGTGGTACGATGGTTTGGTAAAACCCGCGCTTGGCTGTTACTGAGAATGTTATGTTGTGTGAAGTAATGATTCTCTTATTAGAATGCTGTTATACAGTTTCCCAGTACACTGATCACACAGAGGCCTCCGTATCTATCTATCTTCTATCTATCTATCAACTATCTATCTTCTATCTATCTACTACTATCTATCTATCTATCAACTATCTATCTATCTATCTACTATCTATCTATATATCTCTATCATCTATCTATCTATCACTATCATCTATCTATCTGCTATCAACTATCTATCTATCTATCCTATCTGTCTATCAACTATCTATCTATTTCTATCTATCAAACTATCTATCTATCTATCTATCTATCTATCTATCTAGTACTTATTCTATCTATCTATCTATCTATCTATCTATCTGTACTTATTTATCTATCTATCTATCTATCTTCTATCTATCTATCTATCTATCTATCAATCTATTACTTATTATATCTATCTATCTATCTATCTTCTATCTATCTATCTATCTATCTATCTATCTATCTATCTATCTATCTATCTATCTCTATTTACTTATTATATCTATCTATCTATCTATCTATCTATCTATCATCTATCTCTCTCATCTATCTATCTATCTATCTATCTACTACTATCTATCTATCTATCTATCTATCTATCTATCTATCTATCATATGTCTACCTATCTATCATCTATCTATTTATCTATCTATCTATCATCATCTATCTATCTATCTATCTATCATCTGTCTATCTATCTATCTATCTATTTATTCTTATATCTATCTATCTATTTACTTATTATATCTATCTATCTATCTAATCTATCTATCTATTTTCCATCTATAATCTATCATTTAACTATTATCTATATCTTATCTATCTATTTATTCACCTATTATGTATCTACATATCTATCTGTTTGTTTGCCTGTCTGACTGTCTGCCTATTTATCTATTTGTCTATCTGTCCTTTACCTATAATCAATCTATCTATCTATCTCATCTATCTATCTATCGATCAATCTATTTGTCTGTCTATCTATCTATCTATTTATATATATATATCTATATGACAATATGTCTCTCTACCTATTTCTATCTGTCTGTCCGTCCGTCCGTCCGTCCGTCCGTCCATAGTAACATGTAGAGCACTCTCAGGACTTGTTCATAAAACTTTTATTTCCGTAAGCAGCAACAGATAGCGACGTTTCGGTCTTGTCTCAGACCTTTCTCAAGCCATAGTTCTGCAGGTGCAACAACCCACTCATATAACTATACCCCTCCCACAATAGTGACATCACAGATTCAAGAGTAAAAACATATTAACCATTCACATACAGGTGCATATTCAAAAAATGCCTTATCTTTAAGTGCATATTACCTACACAGTGAGTGCATACTAAAGTGCATAATGTAGCATTCTATAGGCTCAATTGCAAGCCTTAATCATATTGCAAAATATTGCAAAAAGTGCTAAAGAGATGCACCTAAAGTGCATATTTCTGATACATGTGCTAAACAATATAAAGTGCCATGTGCAGTGTATATCACAGAGTGCATTCCTCTTAAAAGTGCATACAATGTATATATAAAAACTAGGGGCATATTTAAAAGAAGACTGTTAGCGCAAAAAATTACCGCCGCACATCGCGGCCGCGAAAATAGCGCTATCGCCGTATTTATAACGGCGAGCGCTTTCCCGCGATACCTATCGCGGCCGCGATGTGCTTCGGTAATTTTAAGGTCCCTTCGCGGCGATACTGTATAGTATCGCCGCAAGGACTTAAAATCCCTTCCCGACGCCGGTCCTAAGGGGGCGGGCATACGCCCACCCCCCCACCCCCCCGCGCGGCAGCGCGCGGCACCACCCTGCCGCCGCTTCCCACAGCCCCTCCAACCCTTCCCTCACCCGTTTCCCCGTTCGGCGGCAATCTCGGAACGGGAGGCTAGGAGGGGCTGCCGGAAAGGGGCCGCCAGGTGGTCGCGACACCCGCCGCGCACCCCCTCCCCGCAACCCCTCCAAGCCCCCCGCCCCGGCCGCTCCCGGGGAGGGAGGGAGGGAGCCGCTGGGGGGGTGGAGGCTCCCTCCAGCGGGCTCTGAGAAGGGCCTTTTGGGGCTTGGGGGTCCCGCACTCGAACCGTATTTTTTAATACTTGCTTTACATTAACCAATCAGATTTCTGGAAAGTTCTGAAATCTGATTGGTTAATGTAAGCAAGTATAAAATTGACCAATCAAACGGATTATGGATTTCTGCAAACCTATATAAAGAAGAACTTTCCGCCGCGGACCTCAGATGCCATCGCAGTAGATTGGCTGAAGAAAGAAGAAAGAAGCGGCTGGCAACATCGGCTCCGCTGAGGGCCGGCGGTTGCCAGCGGGCTCACTGTCGGCCGCAGTGAGTCTGCCTGGCATTGGCGACCTGAGTGGGGTTGGTGTCGCCAGCCCGAAGACGTCGCCACAAGGGCCTTTTAAGAGCCCGCACTGGGGGTCCCGGTTCGAGCTGCGGGACCCCCCAAGCACTTATTAGTGCCGCAAGGGCACTTGTAAGTGCCGCAAGGGCCCTTACAAGGGCCGGGAGGGGGTCTGTTTCGAGCTGCGGGACCCCTAAGCCCCAAGGGCTCTTGTTAGAGCCGCAGGGCACTTGTCAGTGCCGCAAGGGCCCTTATAAGGGCCGGGGAGGGGGGTCCCGGTTCGAGCTGCGGGACCCCTTAAGCCCCAAAAGGCTCTTGTCAGAGCCGCAAGGGCACTTGTAAGTGCCGCAAGGGCCCTTATAAGGGCCGGGGAGGGGGGGGTCCCGGTTCGAGCTGCGGGACCCCCTAAGCCCAAAAGGCCCTTCTCAGGGCCCGCTGGAGGGAGCCTCCACCCCCCCAGCGGCTCCCTCCCCTCCCCTCCCGGGAGCGGCCGGGGCGGGGGGCTTGGAGGGGTTGCCGGGGGAGGGGGTGCGTGGCGGTGGTCGCGACCACCTGCTGCGGCCCCTTCCCGGCAGCCCCTCCTAGCCTCCCGTTCCGAGATTGCCGCGAACGGGGAACGGTTGGAGGGACTGCTGGGAAGCGGTGGCGGCGGCGGTGGTCGCCGCTGCCACCGCGGGGGTGTGTGGGCGGGGTGGGCGTGTCTCCCGGGGCGGGTGCGACCACCCGCCGCGGGTTGCCTGCCCATCCCCGCAGCGGGAGGTTAGTAATCGGCTGACTTCGCCACCTTCAAGGTGGCGAAGTAAAACAGCCGATACTAGCCGAGCGAAACCAGTACCCGCCGCTTTATAAATAGAAGCGGCGGTAACAGGTAAGTATCGCCGCGAAAGGTTACGCTTTCGTTAACTTTTCGCGGCCGTTTTCGGACCTTATAAATCGCGGTAAATGTGATTTATGCGTTAATGTCCGCGAAAACGGCCGCGAAAGTTAACGAACCTTTATAATATGCCCCTAAGACTAAAACCCTTGTGAGGTTAAAACCTTCCTTTTCAAACCACAACTTACATCACAACTTATATATAATATTTCATAAATCTTATAAATAGATAAACAAACAAGATCCTCAGACGCAGCCTATAAAAGATTAATAGATAAATATTGATGATAATACTACCTATCCCAGGGATATGTTTACACTCCATAGGGTACTTGTTATAGACCGAGATATAGGCTATGTTCGAACTTTAGTATTCAAAAGATATAGATATAGATCATTCTATTCCTTGTGTTTTACCGTGTATCCCCCTTTGTACACGAATATATTAACAATAGAGTATATAAGTAACAATATTACCTATCTACAGGGGATTTTACTTATTTACAGATCTATAGAGTACATATAAGAACTGCATAGCCCTTATTCAAGCTCTGGTATTCAAAAAACATTTAATTAAACATTGATCGTTCAATCCATTAGGTTTCACAGTATTGAGGGTTTTTAATCCAAAATACCTCCCTTTGCAAGAGAATCTTTGATCTGTCCCCTCCTCTATGTAGGGGCGGCCCATATCTATCTATCTATCTATCTATCTATCTATCATCTATCTATCTATCTATCTATCTATCTATCTATCTATCAATCTGTCTGTCTGTCTGTCTGTCTATCTTCATCTATCTATCTATCTATCTATCATCTATCTATCTATCTATCTATCTATCTATCTATCTATCATCTAATCTATCTATCATCTACTATCTATCTATCATCTATCTATCTACTATCTATCTATCTTAAATCTGTCTGTCTGCTATCTGTCTGTCTGTCTATCTACTATCATCTATCTACTATCTATCTATCTATAAATCTGTCGTCTGTCTATCTGTCGTCGTCCTATCTATCTATCATCTATCTATCTATCTATCTATCTATCTATCATCTACTATCTATCTATCTATCTACTATCATCTATCATCTATATACTATATATCATCTATCTATCTATCTATCTATCTTACTATCATCTATCATCTATCTATCTATCTATCTATCTATCTATCCTCTATCTATCATCTATCTATCTACCTATCTATCTATCTATCTATCTATCTATCTATCTATCTATCTATCTATATATCTATATATCTAATACTGTCTCTCTACATGTTATATTTTTATCATCTATCTATCTATCTACATATTATCCATCTTTCGTATCTATCTTTCTATCTATCTATTATTATGTGTCTTTTATCTCATTCTTTCTACATATTTTCTATCTATTACCATCTATCTATCTATCTATCTATCTATCTATCTATCTATCTATGTCATTTATCTTATATATCTAACTATCTATCTATCTACCTATGTATCCATCATCTATCTACATAGTATCTATCTATATTCTATCTACATATTATCATCCTCTGTCTCTCTATTCTCTCTCTCTATCTATCTATCTACATAGTATCATCTATCTCTTTTATCTCTCTTCTCTATCTATCTATCCTACAATAGTATCTATCTATCTCTTTATCTCTCTCTCTCTATCTATCTATCTAATGTAAGATCATCTATCTCTTTAATCTCTCTCTCTCTATCTATCTATCTACATAGTATCTATCTCTCCCTCTCTCTCCTCTCTATCTACATAGTATCTATCTATCTCTTTATCTCTCTCTCTCTCTATCTATCTTCTACATAGTATCGATCTATCTCTTTCCTCTCTCTCTCTATCTATCTATCTACATAGTATCTATCTATCTCTTTATCTCTCTCTTCTCTCTACTATCTATCTACTAGTATCTATCATCCTCTTTATCTCTCTCTCTCTCTATCTATCTATCTACATAGTATCACTATCTCTATCTTCCTCTCTTTCTATCTATTCTACATAGTATCTAATCTCTCTCTCCTCTCCCTCTCCCCTCTCTCTCTCTCTCTTATCTATCTACAAGTTCTCTCTATCTCTTTATCGCTCTCTCTCTCTCTCTCTCTCTATCTATCTACATAGTATCTATCTATCTCTTTATCTCTCTCTCTCGCCTCTCCTCTCTATCTATCTATCTACATAGTATCTATCTATCTCTTTATCTCTCCTCTCTCTCATCTATCTATCTACATAGTATCTCTCTCTCTCTCTCTCTCTCTCTATCTATCTACATAGTATCTATCTATCTCTTTATCTCTCTCTCTCTCTCTATCTATCTACATAGTATCTATCTATCTATATCTGTTGTATTCAATTAGATCAACTGGACTTGAAATGTAGTTCTTGAAGACGTTTCGCTAGTCATCCGACTGGCTTTCTCAATTCAAAATGACTTGTACAAAATCTGTGGTAATTATGTACCCTTGGAAAATCCAATTAGCATATCACACAAAGCCAGGTGTGGTAAGGGTGTTTAGATAGTGGCTGAGAGGTTTTAGGAACGCGCCCAGAGTAAGGTGTTAAAACGCATTGTACATGGCAGCAGTTGGTGTCGAAACCCACCCCCCACAGACAGTTTTGGTGTCGAACCCCCCCCCACCTCTATTAGTGGGGGTTCGACACCAACTGTCCTGCCATGTACAATGCGTTTTTACACCTACTCGGGCGTTCCCTATAACACCTCTTAGCCACTATCTAATCACACCTTAACACCTGCGGAGTACGCTTGTACGATACCCCCCGGGATAATCTATATCAACAACCGGGATTTTTGTTTGTAGTAACTCCATAACAATCTGCCTGCATCCAATCAGATGTCATCTTACTGCAGAACTCAGTAAAAACTTCACATCTGAATGGTTGCTGCAAATGAACATAGGGGGAAAAGGGCAGTGTAATTGTCTGCTGAACTGGAGGGCTGACCTAACAGTGTCTGCTGAACTGGAGGGCTGGAGAGTTCAGCAGCCACTGTTAGGCCAGCCCTCCAGCTCACCAGCCAGTTATTAGTCAGCTGTCCAATTCACCAGACAGTTTTTAATTAGCCCATCACATCCACTATCACATGCCACACAACCTCCACATGCCCCACCCACCTTCACATGTCACAACCCACACCTCCACATCCAACACCCACCTCCCACATGTCACACCCACCTCCACAGCCACACCTATGTCCAGAAGCCAACCTCCCTCCAGAAGCCACATTCATTTTTTTGCGTCCACTGCAGGAAGAGATAGTGGTCAACTGTCAACAGGTGCCAAAATGTCTAGAAGCGCCCTGGGGAGACCATGTTTACCGAGTTAGAAATTTTTTCATTGTTAAAGTTTGTTGGTGATTTTGCTTGAACCATTCCCATCTGTGTTTCTCATCCTGGTTCCACCAATACTCTACACTGTAGTTTATAAGCCTGATGTAAGAATCACTATGAATGATAATGGACGCTAGAAGAACTACACCTACCCTACCCTACCCCCAAAAAAAATCTACATTTTTTTATCATAGGGCTTTATATTTATCTCGAAATTCCAGATACTAAGGTACAGTTAACTTCAAGGCCGAGTTAACAAACGTAAAAACAACAGAGTTGAGAATTGTAGAAGGATTCTCAAGGATTCATCAAACTTGTTGATGTTTGTAGAATAAAATAGTAATAGGCTGCTAATTGGATTTAATATGAACATGGTAGAAAAATAGTGACTTGCATTTACAGTGCAGAGGGTGAATAGCTAATAGATCGCTTATATTACCCACTTGATAATTTACCTTAATCATAGCAAGATCCATAGACCACTTCTGGTATAGAAACTCAGTACTCTCCAGTAACTACAATGTTCGACGACTGTTTTTAATTAACAACATTAATTAACCTCAGTTGCACTTGCTAATGTGTCATCTTCCATGGATATAACCAGTGATACCCAAAAATGGTGCCATATGGTTAATATCTTCTAGTTAAAGGGGAAGTACAACAAATACTTATACATTTAAAGGGCATCTATACCGATAAAAGGTTATTTTAATTGAACCATAACAGGAAACTATAATTCTCCCAACCACCCACTGTATCCATTTTTTTTGTTGATCTGCCCCCTATTTCTTTAGATATCCAATCTAAAACTTCTTATATTTCAGCTGTCAATCAAGTTCCTTCTCTCTTCTTCTCTGAGCGAGTTTGACAGTTGGAATGCTGTACGCTGTGTGCAGGTTTTGACAGTTGTTTGTGGGGAAAAGGTCAGGTCGGTTCGAAGTGGGATTGGTTAAAAGAGGGAGGGGGGATACTGCTCCTAAACAAAATGTGTGCTGGATTGAAGGATGCAGCAACACATGCAAATAAGTGCTATTTACATCTATTTCAATTATAGATTAAGATGAGGTAAAGTCATTTTTTCAGTATAGTGTCCCTTTAAGAAAAAGAGCAGTATTTTTCCATCCTAATGACCTTAACCTGCCCATTCAGCATTGTGTCTGTGTATAGATAAATGCTTCAGAAATACTGACTTCCTGTTTGCAGGACCCCTAATGAGACCGTTATGGTCTTGCCCTTGACCCAGAGCCTGGGTTGATTCAGTTGCTAAGTAGAGATCTGAGCATGTTTGACCCATCCAACAGCCAATCATGTAGAAATTACTGTTAGGAAATTCCAAGTGGTGCATTCTGGGGAAAAAAAGGACGTTCAGAACCTGAAATGTCAGCTCACTAATGTCAACAGCAGGAAAAAGCAAGGGGCATAAATTCCACAAGAAAATGTAGAATAACTAGGTATGCATATATAAAACTAAGAATTATAAAAATAATGATATTTTCCAATAAACTTTCCCTTTAAGCCTATGGGCAGCATTCTTTAAAGGATATGTACACTGGAAATTAGTTTTTTTTCCATTGCACATAACTGGAAAATTATTCTTCCCAATTATCACTATAACATTTTTGATTTCTTTAGATACCAAGTCTGAAACATCTTCATTTCAGCTGTCAATCACCTGACTTAGTATCAAAACTCTTCTGTCATGTATAATTTTTGTTGTAGCAGAAATGTTGGCAGTTGGTGGGAAATTCCCCTCTCCCAATGCTGCCTCATAGGGATTACTGTGCATGCTTGCCCTCACAGAGAGTCAGAAAGCCTGACAGGGGCTCAGGGACGGAGCTTGAACAAACAAGTACTGGATTGAAGTCATGCAGCAACACAAACAGAATAAATTCTGCTTGCGTGTATTCATTTATAGATTGAAGTGACACAAAGTACTTTTTTTCAGTGTGTAAGGCGATAGTAAAATGGGGTACTTAATTGCTCAAGAAACCCACAGCCTTACCTACACTTCTATGCCCAAGACTCTTATTTTCAGGAGTGGGCCCTGGCAGATGTTGGAAGCAGGGTGTTGCTGAACTACGATTCTACGTAGAAATACAATAAATGGACACCAGTGGTTCTTGAACTAACAGTATCTTATTTTTATTACAAACAATATTATAAGGCATTGCAATTAGCACGATAGAGGTTACATAGCATGCACAGATATATAATATAATACTCACAACCAGAGGAATCAGAAACATTAAATACAATCATTTTGTAATTGCCACCCTAGCTCTCAGGTCACTGTAGTGAATCTTCTTCCCCTATGTCTGGCACTATGTCCCTATTCTTGGGTGGTATACCCAGGACTCTAGTCCTTGCTAAATTTCCTTGTTGGAGCTCAGGCTGCTCACTAGCTACCCTACTCCTCCCTATCACTCCTGGAGTGATCTATAACAGAATCTAATCTCACACTAACTGGGCCTACCTCTTATCTAAGGTCCCAGGCTCTTCCCTTCGGGAAACTCCCGAAGGTCAGAAAGAGACTGACACACGAGTGCTCTCCCTTTTATACTTTTACACAGTGGCCCCTACTGGCAACAATGTAAGAACAAGAACTAAAGGGTAACTAGTTTATAGTTCCCTGCAATGTTTAATTCCTTTACAAAATGTATGTATGAAATTTGATCTCCCCCCCCTGAATAAATAATATTGGGGGTTTAAAAATGTCCATTTCTATAAAACCCACTTGTATTTGGACCTATAATAAAAATCTAACTATCATTCCCGCAACCATTGCGGGCCTTAGACTTAAGTTTCTACACACGTGCGGTTCAGGGGTCCGACCGATGTGTAGAACGAACGTTCCGGCTGATAATACGCCATTGTGTGTGCACTTTATCAGCCGAACGGTTGTTCTTTCGTTTCGCAGAGATCTGTTCCAGATCTGTTCGTTCGCCAGTTAGATCGCGTGTAGGCACTTATCTTCCCGATTATGTCGCCCGAACGTTTCGTTCTCTCATCACTCGTTGCTTGCAAGGTTGGGCCCGATTGCATGTTTGTACGAACCTTTAATATTAAGAAGATCTGCGGCTCACGACTCTGGCCTGGTTCGTACTTTTATCTTTTAATCCTTACTATAATCCAATCGAGTCTTGGCACCTCTTGCTCTATTCTTTTATACTCCTTTACTTTTACTTATGCCAATGAAAGGGCTCCACAAACTAAGTGTCAATGTGATCCAGCTTATTTCATGCATATAACAAGCTCTGCCTTTAGGATGAAGATATAAATGAAGATGTATGAGCTGAATTATTGCTGGATTCAAGTACGATTCCCTCAATGCCTTTCTGCGGAACTAGCACAAGGATCTTATAACCAAAAGTGAAATTAATATTCAACATTCCAGTTTAAAGTCTTCTCACTAGTTTAACCTTTCCTACCATTAAATCTTTTACACTGTAAACAACAAGGGTAATGTCCAAAAACCTAATGGCCTCAGATAAACTTTCCTATCTCAGGGTTCTCCGACATTTCAAACGATGGCATATACGGCATGTGTCATTTCCCATATGTAAGTACTATACCGTGAATACTGTAATCAAGTCATTATACTCAAATCATTACGTGACTGCATTGACATTTTATACATAATACAAGAACAACAAAAGTTATACAGGGAAAATATTCTGCTACCAAATGTCCCGGTAAACAGCAGAGACTTCTGGGTACCATAGCGCCCTTAAGAACATGCCCTGGTCAATATGGCTCCCCGGTGTAATGGCTCTGGGGATGTTTTAACTGATAGTAGCGGCTTTCGGCGTTGACAGTTGCCCACATTTGGCAGCTAATGTCTGGCATTAAATAGGCCAGAATCGTGTGCCGCTTTCAGCATAAACATTGCTCGTGGCGGCTGCATGGTTAAGGTCTGCGTTAGTCACACAGCTGCGGCAATGAAGGGTTAAAGTCGTGCTACCAGTTTTATGTAGGTTAGCGTGATTTAGCTCCAAAGCAGGAGCGCCACTCTTGTATCGCGCCTGTATGGAGGATTTAACAACATTCCACGAACTTAATGTAACACCCGAGAGACAGTTACAGACCAGTTTGACTTATTTAAGCCATCTTCAGTGTATGTAGGCCTCTGGTTCAGGCACATCTCTGGCTCTCTGTAGATACACCAGTGCCATATTCTGCTCCATCTTATATTCCGGGATGTTTGGTGTCTATAGTGGGCAAGACTGTCCCAGTTTTCCCAGCACAGTTTTCCCAATATTCCAGGAGCCCCGTCCCCCATTCCCCATTAGTGGTCCTTTTGCAGTTCTTTTCTGCAGCAGCTGTCACCCCCTCTACTCCCCTTACCCACCTCTAGCAGCTGTAATATCTCATCCATCACCCTGTCTAGAGATTCTGTAGAATAGGTCAGTATTCTATGGACTGAAAATCCGCTTCAAATCTAATTTTTGACTTTTTTCAAACACTGAATTTTTGAAAGTTCAGCAACGGAAATTCCAAACTTGGTTGGTGCTAATTTAGCCCCAACCAATCAGATCCTATTTAACATTTGAAAGCTAACATCTGATTGGTTAGGGCAAAATTAGCACCATTTTAAACCATAAGAACTTTTATTGAATAACCCTGGAATCTTTATCACACCCTTCACGGCAAGTCGTGTTTGACATTTATAAGGTACCAATCACAACGTTAATGTTCCGCAGGAGCACAGACGTTTCTACTCACGGCATTTACTGAGTTTGTAGGAGATAAGGGCCGGTGAATCAGCTAAGTGCCTGCCATAAACCTTTCTATGTATTTACGTGTTCATGTGAATGGGTTTGCAGCTTTATAAAACAACTGTTGTAACTGCAGTAAAAGGATATAAATAAAAGGGTCAGAGCTTTAAAAATAAGCACATTCCCAGTGGGTTAAGGAGAGATGCTTTGGGGAAGGGAAGCTGAAAAACATGTACAGTCTATTAGCATTTTCTTCAATGCTGGAGTGAAGACAGAGAAACATTTTACCCACATACGTACGGCATCCGGCGTATGTAGCCGTCGGTGTCGGGGGTCGTGGCTCATGTGCACGAACCTTTATTTAGGTAGATAAATACGTTTTACAGCCCTTTTGCTGTAAAATCAAGAGTTTTCCTCACTCTGTGTTCTAGGTTAGAGAGGAGATCAGCACATGTTAGCATCACTCCGTCTACTCTTGTAGAATGGAAGGTAGGAGTATTCTCTGCCATTCTCTATTTTCCTACCTCCCTTCTGTGTTCTTTAAAAAGAAAAAAAATCAGTAAAGATGCTCTCTAACATGAAAGCATTGATAGGCATCGGGGTTTGTAGGGGAATGCTGAGAGTTGTAACATCTGGAGTGCCTTGGCCATGGGTTCATTCTCTACTAGCAATGTTCATTCCAGCTGCTCCACCCATTGCTAATATAAAGCTGGGTACACACAGTACAGATTAGTGAAAGATGACAGACAGGATCTGCAAGATCTGCATACACACGTCCCGAGTGTTCTCCCTATACACATCATATACACATCATAGGGAGAACGCTCGGGACGTGTGTTTCCATCGCCGCCCTAGACTCCTCTATAGGGAGACTAGCGCGGTCATTCCGTCATAACCGAAGGTACACCACTAACGATACGCTCCAATACCGTCAGATCCGGTGGTATCAGGGCTTTATCGTTACTGAGTGTACCCAGCTTAAGATAAACTTCCCTACACTGCTGACCCCAAGGGGTCCTGTAATATTAGATGTAATTAGATGTATCCATTGTGTAAAACAGCCTTTTCAGGGGCCTATAATGCTTCATTTACCAATTAAGCTGAAGATACAGATTTTGCGTATTACCTGTTTATGGAGCTCAATCTCTCCCCCATGTGGCTACTAGGGGTGTGTAATTTGCAATTGTGGCTTACCAGTATGTCAATCTCTTTTTTGTCTTAAAGGACATGTTCATTAGTTTGTCTTCATTTATTTAGCTGTCTATTCTGTCTATCTATCTATCTATTTATTTATCTATCTATCATCCATCTATCTATCTATCTATCTATCATCTATCTATCTATATATATAATATATATATTTTATTTATCTATCATCCATCTATCTATCTATCTATCTATCATCCATCTATCTATCTATCTATCTATCTATTTTTCTATCATCCATCTATCTACTATCTATTTCTATCAACCTATCTATCTATCTCTACCTACTACCTACCTATTATCTATTCTTGTCTATCTATCTAATTATCCATCTATCTATCTATCTATCTACCTGTTATCTTCTATCTCTACCTACTACTTTATCTATCTTTCTGTCTATCTAATTATCTATCTATCTTCATCTATCTATCTATCTATCTATCTTCTATCTATCTACCTGTTTCTATCTATCTACCTACCTATTATCTATCTTTCTGTTTCTATCTATATTTTCCATCTATCACTATCTATCTATCTATCTACTATTATCTATCTATCTACCTACCTATTATCTATCTTTCTATCTATCTAATTATCCATCTATCTATCTATCTATCTATCTATCTACCTGTTTCTATCTATCTACCTACCTATTATCTATCTTTCTGTCTATTCTACTATTCTCTATCTATCTATCTATCTATCTATCTCCTATTTCTATCTATCTACCTACCTATTATCTATCTTTCTGTCTATCTAATTTCTATCTTCTCCATCTATCTATCTATCTATCTATCTATCTATCTATCTATCTATCTATCTGCATCTATTTGTATGTCTATCTATCTATCTATCAAATAAAATCAAAAAGAGCTTTATTGGCAGGATCAATTTACATGTTGACATTGCCAAAGCAAACAAAAAACAATAAAAACATTAGTATAAGAGGGGTTCACAGTAGGGGGTAATGGGTATCAATAGATAAGATGTGGACAGTATTATAAGGGATATATATGGGTTCAGTCATGGGATATAATGATTGGGGAAGGATAAAGGGATAATTGGGCAAGTATCCATGGACATTAAGTTTATTTATGCTCCTCTCTGTCTGTGACATGCCGTTACACAGTGTACCCCCACTATTTACTGTGGCTTCCTCCTCTCCCAACAGGATATAGAGTTTTTCTCTCTTCATCTAAGGAGTTGAAGTCTGGGATAAACTCCGACCATCTTGAAATGGGGGTCCTGTATTGCTTTGTATATGGGGCAGTGTAGAAGGAAGTGGGTCTCATCTTCTAAGGTTCCCTGGTCACAGTGCTGGCACAGTCTGTTCTCTCTCGGTTTATATGTTTTGTCTGTGTCGGCCAGATTCCATTCTAGGCTGTGTGCACTCAGTCTGTAGAGACTCAGGACTTGTCTCTCTTTTAGGGTTTTTGATATTCTCCAGGTAGGGGGCCAGTTTGTAGTCTCTGTCCAGTGCCTGGTATATAGTTAGCTTCTGGGACTTTATTATTTCTTTCTTTCCCATTCATCCACTTAATCCAATTGGCCCTTATTATGGCTGCTGTATGATGACTGCTGTATGAGCTTTGACATGCTCTGTGGATGTGGGTTTGATGTTAGTAGGGAGCTGATGAGTTTGTTTCAGTGCACATGGCTTTTCTTGGTCTTTATGTGTAGTGAGGCTTTATGATGGTAAGAGTTGGGGCTACTGTTCTGTAGGTGAGCCCAGAATGATAGGGCCCTTTATTGTATCTCAAGCAGTAATGGGAATCTGCCAAACTCAGCCTGACAAGCGCTGTTTGATGGACTGCGATGGCCTGGAGGAGGTGCTTACAGAATTCCAGATGGAGTATTTTCGGTGGGCCAGGTTCCCATTTTGATTGGTCTGGATAGGTGACAGGGCCCCATACTTCACTGCCATAGAGTAGGATTGGGAGACAACACTGTCGGAGACTTTTTACCGGTGGATTGAGGTGATACATTGTTTTCTTATTGCATAGAAGGATCGGCAGGCTTTTGCTTTCAGAGTCTCTATAGCTGCCCTAAAGCTCCCAGAATGGTTGATCTCCAGGCGAGATAAGTATTTTCTCTGTTCTGCTGAGTACTCGTTATTCAGTGTGAATGAAGGGCAGTGTGTTGGTTTTTGTTTTTCTTCTGGAACATCATAATTATAGTTTTATTTGGATTGATGGGAAGTGCTCAGTTGCGCTGAATTTCTCCAGGATGGCTGGGCTGTCTTGTAGGCCACTCTCTGTTGGTGATAGCAGTAAGAGGTCATCTGCGTAGAGCAGGAACTTTACATTGGTGTCATGTAGAGTAAGTCCTGGTGCTGATGAGGTTTCTAGAGCTGCTGCCAGTTGGTTTGATGTGATGTTAAAGAGAGTTGGACCCAGACTACATCCTTGTCTGACCTGTCCGACCTTGCAGGAAGTAGAAGTTCTTTTCCCATTCACTTTTACCACTGCACTTATTCAAAGTATAAAGGCTCTTGATGACATCATATGTTTTTCCACCTATTCCACTCTCCAGAAGTTTTAGGAATAGGCCTGGGTGCCACACTGAGTCAAATGCCTTTTTACACAAAGCAGGCAAATATTTTCCTATTCCTTGTGTTGTGGACATGATGTGTTATGAGGCTATGCAGAGTGTAGATGTGATCAGTGGTACGATGGTTTGGTAAAAACCCGGCTTGGCTGTTACTGAGAATGTTATGTTGTGTGAAGTAATGATTCTCTTATTAGAATGCTGTTATACAGTTTCCCAGTACACTGATCACACAGAGGCCTCCGTATCTATCTATCTATCTATCTATCTATCAACTATCTATCTATCTATCTATCTACTATCTATCTATCTATCAACTATCTATCTATCTATCTACTATCTATCTATATATCTATCTATCTATCTATCTATCTATCAACTATCTATCTATCTATCTGTCTATCAACTATCTATCTATCTATCTATCTGTCTATCAACTATCTATCTATCTATCTATCTATCAACTATCTATCTATCTATCTATCTATCTATCTATCTAGTACTTATTCTATCTATCTATCTATCTATCTATCTATCTCATCAATCTATTCTTATTAAATATCTCTCTATCTTCTATCTACTATCTATCTATTCATATCTATCTATCTATCTATCTATCTATCTATTTTTCTATCATCCATCTATCTATCTATCTATTTATCTATCAACCTATCTATCTATCTATCTACCTACCTATTATCTATCTTTCTGTCTATCTATCTAATTATCCATCTATCTATCTATCTATCTATCTATCTATCTATCTATCTATTTACTTATTATATCTATCTATCTATTTACTTATTATATCTATCTATCTATCTATCTATCTATCTATCTATTTTCCATCTATAATCTATCATTTAACTATTATCTATATCTTATCTATCTATTTATTCACCTATTATGTATCTACATATCTATCTGTTTGTTTGCCTGTCTGACTGTCTGCCTATTTATCTATTTGTCTATCTGTCTCTTTACCTATAATCAATCTATCTATCTATCTCTATCTATCTATCTATCGATCAATCTATTTGTCTGTCTATCTATCTATCTATTTATATATATATATCTATATGACAATATGTCTCTCTACCTATTATCTATCTGTCTGTCCGTCCGTCCGTCCGTCCGTCCGTCCATAGTAACATGTAGAGCACTCTCAGGACTTGTTCATAAAACTTTTATTCCGTAAGCAGCAAACAGATAGCGACGTTTCGGTCTTTGTCTCAGACCTTTCTCAAGCCATAGTTCTGCAGGTGCAAACAACCCACTCATATAACATATACCCCTCCCACAATAGTGACATCACAGATTCAAGAGTAAAAACATATTAACCATTCACATACAGGTGCATATTCAAAAAATGCCTTATCATTTAAAGTGCATATTACCTACACAGTGAAGTGCATACTAAAGTGCATAATGTAGCATTCTATAGGCTCAATTGCAAGCCTTGAATCATATTGCAAAATATTGCAAAAAGTGCTAAAGAGATGCACCTAAAGTGCATATTTCTGATACATGTGCTAAACAATATAAAGTGCCATGTGCAGTGTATATCACAGAGTGCATTCCTCTTAAAAGTGCATACAATGTATAATATAAAAACTAAGGGGCATATTTATAAAGAAACGATGTTAGCGCAAAAAAATTACCGCCGCACATCGCGGCCGCGAAAATAGCGCTATCGCCGTATTTATAACGGCGAGCGCTATTCCCGCGATACCTATCGCGGCCGCGATGTGCTGCGGTAATTTTAAGTCCCTTCGCGGCGATACTGTATAGTATCGCCGCAAAGGGACTTAAAATCCCTTCCCGACGCCGGTCCTAAGGGGGCGGGGCATACGCCCACCCCGCCCACACCCCCCGCGGCGGCAGCGGCGACCACCCGCCGCCGCTTCCCAGCAGCCCCTCCCAACCCGTTCCCCGTTCGCGGCAATCTCGGAACGGGAGGCTAGGAGGGGCTGCCGGAAAGGGGCCGCAGCAGGTGGTCGCGACCACCCGCCGCGCACCCCCTCCCCGGCAACCCCTCCAAGCCCCCCGCCCCGGCCGCTCCCGGGGAGGGGACGGGAGGGAGCCGCTGGGGGGGGTGGAGGCTCCCTCCAGCGGGGCTCTGAGAAGGGCCTTTTGGGGGCTTAGGGGGTCCCCAGCTCAACCGTATTTTTTAATACTTGCTTTACATTAACCAATCAGATTTTCTGGAAAGTTCTGAAATCTGATTGGTTAATGTAAAAGCAAGTATTAAAAATTGACCAATCAGAAAGATTATGGATTTCTGCAAACCTATATAAAGAGAAGCTTTCCGCCCTCGGCAACTCAGATGCCATCGGTCATAGATGGCTGAAGAAAGAGAAAGAAGCGGCTGGCAACATCGGCTCCGCTGAGGCCGGCGGTGCCAGCGGGCTCACTGTCGGCCGCAGTGAGTCTGCCTGGCATTGGCGACCTGAGTGGGGTTGGTTGTCGCCAGCCCGAAGACGTCCGCCAAGGGGCTCTTTTAAGAGCCCGCACTGGGGGTCCCGTTTCGAGCTGCGGGACCCCCGCCAAGGCACTTATTAGTGCCGCAAGGGCACTTGTAAGTGCCGCAAGGGCCCTTACAAGGGCGGGGAGGGGTCCTGTTTCGAGCTGCGGGACCCCTAAGCCCCAAAGGGCTCTTGTTAGAGCCGCAAGGGCACTTGTCAGTGCCGCCAAGGGCCCTTATAAGGGCCGGGGAGGGGGTCCGGTTCAGCTGCGGGACCCCTTAAGCCCCAAAAGGCTCTTGTCAGAGCCCGCAAGGGCACTTTAAGTGTGCCGCAAGGGCCCTTATAAGGGCCGGGAGGGGGGGTCCCGGTTCGAGCTGCGGGACCCCCTAAGCCCCAAAAGGCCCTTCTCAGGCCCCGCTGGAGGGAGCCTCCACCCCCCACGCGGCTCCCTCCCGTCCCTCTCCCCGGAGCGGCCGGGGCGGGGGGCTTGGAGGGGTTTGCCGGGGAGGGGGTGCGTGGCGGTGGTCGCGACCACCTGCTGCGGCCCCTTCCCGGCAGCCCCTCCTAGCCTCCCGTTCCGAGATTGCCGCGAACGGGGAACGGTTGGGAGGGACTGCTGGGAAGCGGTGCGGCGGCGGGTGGTCGCCGCTGCCACCGCGGGGGTGTGTGGGCGGGGTGGGCGTGTCTCCCGGGGCGGGTGCGACCACCCGCCGCGGTTGCCTGCCCATCCCCGCAGCGGGAGGTTAGTATCGGCTGACTTCGCCACCTTCAAGGTGGCGAAGTAAAACAGCCGATACTAGCCGAGCGAAACCAGTACCCGCCGCTTTATAAATAGAGCGGCGGTAACAGGTAAGTATCGCCGCGAAAGGTTAACGCTTCGTTAACTTTTCGCGGCCGTTTTCGGACCTTTATAATCGCGGTAAATGTGATTTAATATGCGTTAATGTCCGCGAAACGGCCGCGAAAAGTTAACGAACCTTTATAAATATGCCCCTAGAGACTAAAACCCTTGTGAAGTTAAAACCTTCCTTTTCAAACCACAACTTACATCACAACTTATATATAAATTTCATAAATCTTATAAATAGATAAACAAACAAGATCCTCAGACGCAGCCTATAAAAGATTAATAGAAATATTGTGATAATACTACCTATCCCAGGGATATGTTTACAACTCCATAGGGTACTTGTTTAGACCGAGATATAGGCTATGTTCGCAACTTTAGTATTCAAAATATAGATATAGATCATTCTATTCCTTGTGTTTTACCGTGTATCCCCCTTTGTACACGAATATATTAACAATAGAGTATATAAGTAACAATATTACCTATCTACGGGATATTTTACAGATCTATAGAGTACAGATTAAGAACAATGCATAGCCCTTATTCAAGCTCTGGTATTCAAAAAACTTTAGTAAACATTGATCGTTCAATCCATTAGGTTTCACAGTATTGAGGGTTTTTATATCCAAAATACCTCCCTTTTGCAAGAGAATCTTTGATCTGTCCCCTCCTCTATGTAGGGGCGGCACATATCTATCTATCTACTCTATCTATCTATCTATCTATCTATCTATCTATCTATCTATCTATCTATCTATAAATCTGTCTGTCTGTCTGTCTGTCTATCTATCATCTATCTATCTATCTATCTATCATCTATCTATCTATCTATCTATCTATCTATCTATCATCTATCTATCTATCATCTATCTATCTATCTATCATCTATCTATCTATCTATCTATCTATAAATCTGTCTGTCTGTCTATCTGTCTGTCTGTCTATCTATCTATCATCTATCTATCTATCTATCTATCTATAAATCTGTCTGTCTGTCTATCTGTCTGTCTGTCTATCTATCTATCATCTATCTATCTATCTATCTATCTATCTATCTATCTATCTATCTATCTATCTATCTATCTATCATTCTATCTATCATATATCTATATATCATCTATCTATCTATCTATCTATCTATCTATCATCTATCTATCTATCTATCTATCTATCTATCTATCCTCTATCTATCATCTATCTATCTACCTATCTATCTATCTATCTATCTATCTATCTATCTATCTATCATCTATCTATCTATATATCTATATATCTGTCTCTCTACATTTTTATATTTTTATCATCTATCTATCTATCTACATATTATCCATCTTTCTATCTATCTTTCTATCTATCTATATATTATTGTCTTTCTATCTACTATCTATCTTTCTACATATTTTCTATCTATTAATCTATCTCTAATCTATCTATCTATCATCTATCTATCTATCTATGTACATATTATCTATATATCTAACTATCTATCTATCTACCTATGTATCCATCTATCTATCTACTAGTATCTATCTATATCTATCTACAATTATCTCTCTGTCTCTCTATTTCTCTCTCTCTATATATCTATCTACATAGTACTATCTATCTCTTTATCTCTCTCTCTCTATCTATCTATCTACATAGTATCTATCTATCTCTTTATCTCTCTCTCTCTATCTATCTATCTACATAGTATCTATCTCTCTCTCTCTCTCTCTCTATCTACTATCTACTAGTATCTATCTCTCTCTCTCTCATCTCTCTATCTACATAGTATCTATCTATCTCTTTATCTCTCTCTCTCTCTATCTATCTATCTACATAGTATCTCTATCTTATCTCTTTTCTATCTATCTCTACATATTCTCTACTCTTATCTCTCTCTCTATCTATCTATCTACATAGTATCTATCTATCTCTTTATCTCTCTCTCTCTCTATCTATCTATCTACATAGTATCTATCTATCTCTTTTATCTCTCTCTTTCTATCTATCTACATAGTATCTATCTCTCTCTCTCTCTCTCTCTCTCTCTCTCTATCTACATAGTATCTATCTATCTCTTTATCTCTCTCTCTCTCTCTCTCTCTCTATCTATCATCCTATATCTATCTATCTCTTTTATCTCTCTCTCTCTCTCCTCTCTATCTATCTATCTACATAGTATCTATCTATCTCTTTATCTCTCTCTCTCTATCTATCTCTACATAGTAATCCTATCTCGTCTTCCTCCCTCTCTCCTCCTCATCTTTATCTATCTAAGTCTATCTATATCTCTTTATCTCCTCTCTCTCTCTCTATCTACTAACATAGTATCTATCTATCTAATCTCGTTTGTATTCAATTAGTCAACTGGACTTGAAATGTAGTTCTTGAAGACGTTTCGCTAGCATCCGACTGGCTTTCTCAATTCAAATGACTTGTACAAGAATCTGTGGCAATTATGTACCCTGGAAAATCCCAATTAGCATATCACAGCACAGGGTGTTAAGGGTGTATAGATAGTGGCTAGAGGGTTTATAGGAACGCCCCAAGTAAGGTGTTAAAACAGCATTGTACATGGCAGACAGTTGGTGTCGAACCCCCCCCCACAGACAGTTTTGGTGTCGAACCCCCCCCCTCTATTTAGGGGGGGGGTTTCGACACCAACTGTCGCCATGTACAATGCTGTTTTAACACCTTACTCGGGCGTTCCTATAACACCTCTTAGCCACTATCTAATCACACCCTTAACACCTGGCTGTGATATGGCAATTGGGATTTTCCGTGGTACATAATCTGCCACAGATTCTTGTACAAGTACATTTTAATTGAGAAAGCCAGTTTGATGACTAGCGCAAACGTCTTCAAGAACTACATTTCAATTCCAGTTGATCTAATTGAATCAACAGATATACCATGACCTTGGAGGAATGAAACCGTTCACAAGCTATCTATCTATCTCTTTATCTCTCCATCTCCTATCTATCTATATACTAGTATTCTATCTCATCTCTCTCTCATTATCCTACTTATTCCTCTATCTCTCTTATCTTCTTCTACATAGTATCTATCTATCTCTTTAATCTCTCTCTCTCATTCTATCTACATAGTATCTATCTATCCTCTTTATCTCTCTCCATCTATCTTCGTATCTACATAGGTATCTATCTATCTCTTTATCTCTCTTCTCTATCTATCTATCTACCATAGTATCTATCTATCTCTTTTACTCTTTCTACTATTCTATCTACCTATCTAATCTATCTTTATCCACATACTCATACGCTGTCCCCACTCTCTTCTATCTATCTATACTATCTATCTATCTATCTATCTCTACTATCTCTCTCTCCCCCTCTCTCTCTTATCTATCGAACATAGGTATCTATCTATCTAATCTCTCCTCTCTCTCTCTCTCCTTCTCGCCTCTCTCTCTCTACTTCTACTACGCACTCTATCTATCTCTCTCTTAATCTCTCTCTCTCTCAATCTATCTAATACTACATAGTATCTTCTCTTGTATCTCTCTCCGTCTCTCTCTCTCTCTATCTATCCTACATAGTATCTATCTAATCTCTTCTAATATCCTCTCTGTGATCCTCCTCTCTCTCTCCTCTCCCATCTCTCTAGTCTATCACTATATCTATCTTATCTCTTTATATCTCTCTCTTATCTCTCTCTCTCTATCTAGCTTATCTCCTATCTATTTATCCATGATCATCGGTGTGAATCTTCATAATGCCACTTTCAAAAAGGATGACACGGCCACCAGACACACATTGAAAAGTTCTATAATAATATAACTATATAGAGAACTATCGCCTTAATATAAAATTTTAGAGGCTTGAACCCACATTTAATTTAAAAAAAAATCTATTATAACTATATATTTTTATGTATATATGTTATAACTATTATAATCTCTTTCCAGCATCCATACATATAACACATCACAATCTGCCTGTACATACAATAAAATCCATGTCACATTTTGCCAGGAAATCCTTTCCCCCCCTTCCCTCCCAATAGAAAGGAGAATAAGGAGCATCACTGAGGCGGGCTGCTACGTTCCTGTTGAAAGCTGGTTGAAATTGTGGCAACATTGCTTCTGTGTATCCTGAAATTGAACAAGTGGCAATAAGTGGATGACACTGTAGGCTCTGCCTACTCTCTCTCTAGCCCTCTGCAATCCAGCTATGATCTGTTAGCTGATTTGCCAGTTACTTTATTTGAGATTAATTTTTTGCCTATTGGGGGTGGGAGGGAGGCAGCTCTGTTCCCCCCTGATCCTTCATGACTTCTGAGAAATTTTCAAGATTTCTTCTGCACGTGTTGGTAAGGCTTTCTCGTTACAGAAAGATGCTGAGGACCTGGGTAACTTGTTATCCCCTCTTCATCCTCAACATGTTCCTCCTGCGTTAGAAACGGTAAGGAGCTTGTTGATGAAGTGAAAATTTTGCTGGACAATCCTACATGTCACATTGTCATCTCCTGTCTATCAAATGTCCAAGTGCTACATTCCCCATCTGACTGTATCTAGCTGTTATTGATGTTATAATACTTGGGTTGATAGCATGTTCTATTCTATATTTTCTATACCCCCTGCTTTGGTTAATTAGATTTGAAAAACAACTTTAACGAACTAGTGTATTAACTTTACAACAAGTTTTGCACAACAAACACGTAGAAAACCCCTAGGTTTTTGATGGTCAGTGGTAGTAAAGTAGCAATCTAAAGAAACAAATAGGACATTGACGGAAGAATTCTATCACATGGTCAAGAGCAGATAGGACATTGACAGGAAATAATTCTATCACTGTGCAAGAAGCAATAGGACATTTAAGGGAAGAGTCCTATCTCATTTTAAAGAGCATATAGGACATTGAAGGAGAGTTCTATCACATGGTCAGAACAATAGGAAGGAAGGGAAGAGTCTCATCAACGTGGGTTCCAAGGAGCAATAGGAACATTGAATGGGAGCAATGTCTACACAACATGGTCGAACAGATATGGAATTGAGGGCAGAGTCTCACATTGGTCAAAGCAGATAGACATTGATGGGGAAGAGTCCTATCACATGGATCCTTGAGTCAAATATGACATTGAAAGGAGAGAGTTTTATCACGTGGTAAAGCACTAGGACATTGACAGTGAATACTATCACATGTCAAAGAAGCAGATAGGGATCATTGAATGGAGAGTCTGATCACATAGTCAAGAGCAAATAGGACATTGAAGGGAATAATATATCCAATGGTCAAGAGCGATAGGACATTGATGGAACAGTCTATAACAGGTCAAGGGCAGATAGGGACATTGAAGGAAGATGTCTATCTCACTGTAAAGAGCAGATAGACTTGAAGGGAAGATCTTCACATGGTCACGAGTGAATAGGACATTGAAGGGAAGAGTCCTATCACATGGTCCAGAGGCCAGATAGACATTGAAGGGAAGAGTCTATCACATGTGTCAAGAGTAGATAGGACCTTGAACGGGAAGGTCTATCACATTGGTCAAGAGCAATATGGACTTGAAGGGAAGTCTATCACACTGGTCAGAGCAATAGGACATGAAGGTAAGTCCTATCACATGGTCAATGAAGGCCTATAGGACATTGAAGGGAAGAGTCTATCTCACTGCAAAAGCAGAATAGGACTTGAGGGAAGAGTCTACCCATGGTCAGAAGATGGACATTGACAGGAATAATTCTTTCACATGGTCAAGAGACGATAGGACATTGAAAGGGAAGAGTCTATCTCACTGTAAAGAGGCAGATAGGACTTAAGGGAAGAGTCCTATACATGGTCAAGAGTAGATGGACATTGAAGGGAAGAGTCTATCACAGGCACAGAGCAGATAGGACATTAAGGTGAGAGTCTTCACATGGTCAGAGTAATAGGACATTGAAGGGAAAGAGTCTACACATGGTCAGAGCAATAGGACATTGAAGGGAAGATCTATACAGGTCCAATAGCATATAGGGACATTGACGGGGACGAGGTCATCACAGGTCAAGAGCATATAGGACATTGAAGGGAAGAGTCTATCACATGGTCAAGAGCAGATAGGACATTGAAGGGAAGAGTCTATCTCACTGTAAGAGCAGATATTACATTGAAAAGGGAAGGTCCTATCACATGGTCAAGAGCATATAGGACATTGAAGGGAAGATCTATTCACTGTACCAGAACAATAGGACTTGAAGGCAAGAGTCTATCACATGGCCAAGAGCAACCGGACATTGACAGGAATAATCTCTCACATGGGTCAAGAGCAGATAGACATTGAAGGGAAGAGTCTATCTCACTGTAAAGAGCAGATAGGACATTGAAGGGAAGAGTCTATCACATGGTCAAGAGCATATAGGACATTGCCAGGAAATAACTAATCACATGGTCAAGAGCAGGTAACAGGTAAGTATCGCCAATGCCGCGACAAGGTTTAACGCTCGTTACTTTTCGGCCGTTTTTTCGGACCTTTATAAATCGCGGTAAAACGTGGATTTATCGCGTAATGTCCTGCGAAAAACGGCCGCGAAGTTAACGAACCTTTATAAAAAATATGCCCCTAAATACTAAAACCCTTGGTGAATTTAAAACCTTCCTTTTCAAACCACACAACTTACATCACAACTTATAAATAATATTTCATAAATCTTATAAATAAGATAAAAAACAGATCCTCAGCACAGCCTATAAAAGCTTAATAGATAAACTCTTGATGATAATATACTACTCTATCCCAGGGAATATGTTTCCAACTCCATAGGGTACTTGTTATAAATAACGAAATTATAGGGCTATGTTCGAGACTTTAGTATTCAAAAGTATAGATATAGATCATTCTATTCCTTTTGTTTTTATGTGTTTTTTAACCGTGTATCCCCCTTTGTACACGAATATATTAACATAGAGTAGATAAGTAACAATATTACCTATCACGGTATATATTTACACAGTCGTATAGAGTACAATTATAGAACAATGCATAGCCATATTCAAGCTCGGGTAATTCAAAAAACATTTAAGTAAACATTGATCGTTCAATCATTAGTTTCACAGTATTGAGGGTTTTTATTATCCAAAATACCTCCCTTTGGCAAGAGAATCTTTGATCTGGTTCTGTTCTGTTTTGGTTTTCCCCTCCGTCTATGTAGGGGCGGCACATATCTTATCTATCTATCTCTATCTGCTACTATCTATCGATCTATCTATCATAATCTGTCTGTCTGTCGTCTGTCTAATCTATCATCTATCTATCTATTCTATCTACTCATCAGCTCACTATCTATCTATCTATCATCCTACGTCTATCTATCTTATCAACTATCTATTCATCTATCTATCTTCTAATCTATCTATCTATCTATACTATCAATACTATTAGCTATCTATCATCTATCTATCATCCTTCTGATCTGTCTATCCTTCTGCTCTTCTCACTATATCATCACTATCATATCTATCTATCTATCTATCTTATCTATCTAGTCTTATCTGCTGTCTATCTATCTCATCTATCATCTATCTAGTCTTATTCTATCTATCTTCATCCTATCTATCATCTATCTATCTATCTATCTATCTATCATCTATACTTGATCATCTATCTATATTATCATCTATCTACTAATCTATCTCTCTATCTATCTATACTATCTATCTATCTATCTATCATTCTATAACTATCTAGCTATCTATCTACTATCTATCTATCTATCATCCTATTCCTATACTCGATCTATACTACTTCTATCATCTATCTATCTATCTATCTTATCTTGTATATCTATATCGCCCACATGTTTATTATCTCTATCTATCTATCTAATTACCTTTATTTTTAGCAGTCATATATTGGCTTCTATCTTCTCTACATATTTCTTCTACTTATCTATCTATCTACTACTATCTCTATCGATCTATCCTCTATCTATGACTATTACTCTATCTAACTATCTATCATCTACTTCTTATTATCATCTATCTAGTCTATTACTTATACTATCTATATCTTTCTATCATATTATCTATCTCATCTTTATTTTGCTCTCCTCTAATCTATCTATTCATAGCTATCTATCTATCTCTTATCTCTCTATCTTCTAATCTATCCTATTAATGTTCTCAAATATCTATCTCTTTATCTCTCTCTCTCTATCTATCTATCTACATCGTATCTATCTATCTCTTTATCTCTCTCTCTCTATCTATCTATCTACATGTATCTATCTCTCTCTCTTCTCTCTATCTACATAGTATCCTATCTATCTCTTTATCTCTCTCTCTCTCTCTAATCTATCTACAGCGTAAA
>CM033470.1:331450780-331636602 GCA_019447015.1 Hymenochirus boettgeri
ACATGGTCAAGAGCAGATAGGACATTGATGGGAAGAGTCTATCACATGGTCCGGAGCAAATAGGACATTGAAAGGAAGAGTTTATCACATGGTGAAAAGCAGCTAGGACATTGACAGGAATAATCTATCACATGGTCAAGAGCAGATAGGACATTGATGGGAAGAGTCTATCACATAGTCAAGAGCAAATAGGACATTGAAGGGAATAATCTATCACATGGTCAAGAGCAGATAGGACATTGATGGGAAGAGTCTATCACATGGTCAAGAACAGATAGGAAATTGAAGGGAGATTCTATCTCACTGTAAGAGCAGATAGGACATTGAAGGGAAGAGTCAATAAACACAAATCACAATGGTCAAAGTAGATAGGACATTGAAGGACGAGTCTATCCCATGATAGCAGAGCATATAATAAAACCACAAAAAAATTGGAAGGGAATAGTCTCTAACTCAATCCTGTACCAATCACTGCAGAAAGGACACTTGAAGGGAAATCTATCAAACATGGTCAAGAAGCCATAGGACATTGACATGGAATAAACATCTAAAACAAATCACATGGTCAAGAGCAGAATCAATAACAATTGAAAAGTGAAGAAGCTAATCCTCACTGTAAGAGCAGAATACAACAAAAACAAAAATTGGAAGGGAAGAGTCTATAACAATGGTTCAAGATATGAAAATGGAACATTGAAGGGAAAGTCTATCACATGTCACAAGCAGCATATAAGGTAACAACAATTGAAAGGAGAAAGGCAAATACACATGGTCAATAGTATATAGACATTGAAGGTAAGAGTCCTACAAATCAACATGGTCACAAGAAGCAGATAAGGACATTAGAAAAAAGGGAAAGAGAGGTAGAAAAAAAAAAAAGATAAAGTATATCAAACACTGGTGAAGAGACAAATAAGGAAAAAACTATGACGGGAAAGAGTCTAATCACAATGGTCAAAGCAGATAGGAACTTGAAAGGGAAGAGTCCTATCACAATGTATCAAGAGAGATAGGACTTGAGGCAACGTCTCATCACTGGTCAACGACAGAAGAATTAAGGGAGGCTATAATGTCAAGACGATAGGAATGAAGGAAGATCTATACATGGTCAAAGCAGATAGGACATTGAAGGGAGGATGTCTATCTCCAAACTTATAAACAGATGCGAATTACGGGACAGAGTAACAACCAGCTAAGAAGACCAGATTAGAGTCTATAACATGGCCAAGAGCAGACATGGGGACTGACAGGACTATCTATCACATGGTCTAAGAGCAATACGGACATTGGAAGGTAAAGTCTATTAAGAGCAGAGAGCATTGAAGGAATTACAGGAAAATATCACATGGTCAAGACAAGATATAGGACATTGAAAGGATAATATCTATCATCACTAGTACAAAGCAGATAGGACAATTGAGGGAAAGACAGTCTAATCATACTAACGTATAGCAGCAATAGAACTTGAAGGAAATATCTAATCACGAGGTATAGAGCAGATAGACTTGAAGGGAACTAGGTCTACCCCTGGGTCAAGGTGATAGTGACATTGACCAAGGAAGTAATCTATCACAAATGGTCAAGAGTCAATAAGACTTGAAGGGAAGAGTCCTAATTCACTGGATCAAGAGCAATAGAGCACATTGACAGGATAAATCTATCATTGTAGGACAGATAGGCATTTATCAAGGAGAGTCTAGCAGCAATACATGACAGGAAATTGAATGAATATCATAAAATAACACATGTCAAGCAGATCGCATTAGTCAAGGGAAGAGTCTATCTCCTAGTCAAAAACTAAACGACAGAATAGACATTGAAGGGAAGTCGCTATCTACTATGTAAAGATACCAGATAGGAACATTAAGGTAAAGTCTATCACATGGTCAAAGTAATAGGACAGTTGGATGGGAAAGTCTATACACATGGTCTCCAAAAAGAGCAAGGACATTAGACAGGAATAATCTATCACATGGGTCCAAGAGCAGAGCGGACAGAGGAAGGGAAGATCTCTGCATGGCTCAAGAGCAAAAAAAGAACTAGGCCTAGTGACAGAAATATCTATCACATGTCAAGAGCAATGGACATTGAGGGAAGAGTCTATTCCCTTCAAGAGCAGATAGGACCTTGACACGGGAAGAGTCATATCACATGGAATCAGAGCCTAGATAGGACATTGACAGGGAAGAGTCTTCACATGGTCCAGAGCATGATAGGTACATTGAAGGGATAGTCTATCACCATGGTCAAGAGAGATAGGACATGAAGTGGAAATCGATCACATGGTCAAGAGCAGATCGGACATTGAAAGGAAGAGTCTATCACCAAATTGGTCAAGAGGATAGGACCTGAAGAAAGTCTTCACATGGTCAGAGAGCAGATAGGACTTGAAGGGAGAGTCTTTCACAGGCTCAAGAGCAAAGACATAGACGATTTATGTACAGTAGGAATTTGAATCTAATCACATGGTCAAGAGCAGATTGCACTGAGGAGACTATCCATGTCAAGGGACATGAAGATCCTCAAGGATACATGAAGGGAGTCTATCTCACGTAAAGAGCAGTCAGGACATGTGAAGGGCAGAGTTACACCTGGTAAGAGCGAATAGGAACATTGGAAGGAAAATCTATCACAATGTCAGAAGCAGATGGACATTAAGGGAAGAGCTATCACATGGTCCCCAGGCTAGATATGGCATTGACCAAGGGAATAATCTATCACATGGTCAAGAAAAAACGACTAGGACATTTGAAGGGAGAGTCTATCACATGGTCAAGTTAGATAGGACATTGAAGTTGAAGATCTATCACTGTCAAGAGCAATAGGTACATTGAAGGAAGGTCCTATCTCACGGGGGGGGAACATGGTCAAGAGCAGATAGGACATTGATGGGAAGAGTCTATCACATAGTCAAGAGCAAATAGGACATTGAAGGGAATAATCTATCACATGGTCAAGAGCAGATAGGACATTGATGGGAACAGTCTATAACATGGTCAAGGGCAGATAGGACATTGAAGGGAAGAGTCTATCTCACTGTAAAGAGCAGTCTGTTAGTGTAAAATAACACCCAGTAGTGTAAAATAATGTCTGTTAAGCTGGGTACACACACTACAGATTTCCGAAAGATGACAGAGAGGATCTGCAAGATCCTGTCCGTCATTTTTAAAGATCTGCATACACACAGTCCCAAGCGCTCCCCCTATGCACAGCATATACACAGCATAAGGAGAGTGCTCTGGACTCCCCTATAGGGATTCTACCACGGCTGAGGGAAATTTTCCCTCTTTTCAGAACGAGAGTTCAGCCGATGCGAACATTCGGCGGCCGTGCGCTCGTTCGGAAAAGTAAGGTACACACAGTACTGATAAAGCCCTGATACTGTTGGATTCGATGGTATCGGGGCTTTATCGGTACTGTGTGTACCCAGCTTTAGTGTAAAATAACACCCAGTACTCTAAAATAATGTCTGTTAGTGTAAAATAACACTCAGTACTGTAAATTAATGTCTGTTAGCGTAAAACAACACCCAGTAATGTAAGATAATGTCTGTTAGTGTAAAATAACCCCAGTACCAGTACTGTAAATTAATGTCTGTTAGTGTAAAACAATGTTTTTTAGTGTAAAATAATGTTTGTTAATGTAAAATAACATCCAGTAGTGTAAAACAATGTTTTTTAGTGTAAAATAATGCCTAGGAGTGAAAAATAAAGCTTGTCAGTGTAAAATAACACCCAGTAGTGTAAAATAATGCTTGTCAGTGTAAAATAACACCCAGTAGTGTAAACTAACACCCAGTGTGCAAAACAATGTCCTGTTACTGTAAAATGAAATCATGTATGTAAAATAATGCTTGTTAGTGTAAAATAACACCTGGTAGTATAAATAATGTCTGTTTGTAAAATAACACCCAGTGTGTAATAATGCGTATGTAAAATAACCTCAGTGGTGTAAACAACAAACCAGTAGTGTAAATAATGTCTGTTAGTGTAAAATGACAACCGTGTATGTAAATAATGCTGTTAGTGTAAATAACACCTGTAGTATAAAATTGTCGGTTATGTGTAAATAAACCCAGTAGTGTAAATAATGTCTGTTAGTGTAAAATGAAACCCGGTAGTGTAAAATAATGCTTGTTAGTGTAAAATAACACCTGGTAGTATAAAAGTTTTGTAAGTGTAAAATAACACCAGTATGTAAATAATGCTTGTTAGTAAAATAAACCAGTAGTGTAAAATTATCTCTGTTAATGTAAAATGACGCTCGTGTAGTGTAAAATATGTCTGTTAGTGTAAAATGACAACCGGTAGTGTAAATAATGCTTGTTAGTGTAAAATAACACCTGGTATATAAAATAATGTCTGTTAGTGTGAAATAACACTCAGTACTGTAAATAATGTCTGTTGTGTAAAATGACACCCGGTAGTGTAAAATAATGCTTGTTAGTGTAAAATAACACTTAGTATAAAATAATGTTTGTAAGTGTAAAATAACACCCTGTGTAAATAATGCTTGTTAGTGTAAATAACCCTGGTAGTGTAAAATAATGCTTGTTAGTGTAAAATAACAACCATTAGTGTAAATTATTTATGTAAATGTAAAATGACACTCGGTAGTGTAAAATAATGTCTGTTTAGTGTAAATAACTGCGTGTAAGATAATTACTGTCCTGACCTAATATCCAAACAGTGACACATGTAAAAAAACAAGCACCAGGCACCGGTAGCATTAGGTGGCATCAATTGTCAAAAGCGGTCACAGTCCTTACGTAAAGAATTTTAGATATAGCGTGAGTACAGCCAAAATATCAGATGATTCAATTGGTCTAAGAAACGGATGTATCAGTGGAAATAATTAGAGGTTTCCATACTTGTGCAAATTTTGAATACCGTTTTTGAAAAAACAATATTACAGTTGGTTAAGCAAAAGAAAGTGTCTGTAAATTAAAGACGGTGTTTAATTGGGTTTCCTGTGTTTGATTCGTCAGGGGACTGTGTATCACATTAGTGAGCAGATAATGTCTGAATTAGGGACAATTACATGATTTATTCTGCATTTAGCAGCGATAGAAGCAGAAGCTCATGAGGGATATTACTATACAGCAAAGGGTTCTGGGATTGTTCTGTGGTTATAATGGTATTACCGTTATATACTCTCGAGTATAATCACCCCGAGTATAACCTAGGTACCTATTTTAGCTGAAAATACTAGTAAAAGTGGATTGACTCGAGTATAAACCGAGGGTAAAGAATTTAAAGGAGTGGGACACTGGATAATTATTTAACCCTCTATGTAAGAGATTTACCATATAACGGGTGCAGAATCTGCAGTGAGTCTTCTTTGTGCTTGATTGTGTTAGTGTTTCACCTTTCTGGGACCTCTAGAATTGTACACCTCTGCCCAAACGATCCACTGAACAGAGGCACTGAAAACAAACAAAACCTACAGAATGCAAACTGCACTCCATAACAGAGATCTGACAGGTACCCTTTGAACCCCCACAAGACCCAAACCCCTTGACTGCATTATGTGCTAATATCAAACTGAATCCCGTACCTTTAGAACAGCAACGTTACTCTCTCCCACTAGATGCTTTACCACCCACTGAGCAAGTAAGGTCATCCTTCTGTGGGCATCCTTTGAGCGTACAGGAGTACACACTCCCTGTACGCTTGCACCGGCTGACATCACTACTCACCGGAGCCGGTACAGTACAAGGAGCGAGCGAGCAGCTGTCGGATTCTCTAATGTAAGTTACTGACTTGATATATAACTGAGGTCGGGTTTTCAGGCTGATTTTACAGCCTGAAACCTCGGTTTTATCTGTATTACAGAATTATTGCGTAAATCATTGTATATACATCTTATAATATTTTGTATAGAATATTGTACATGGACCTGTCATTTTTATAGTTGACATGGACATTCATTTGATAACCGACATTTCTCTCAGACAGTTTTATGAAATAGTAGTGTAATAGATTGGTATCTCCACTCATTTTTTAAATTTCGTTATTAATGTTTAATTGAAATGGAACGGAGCTATGTCATACAATGAAACGATCAGAGAGAGAACATAACCGCGATCACCGACAGGTTCGACTAGAGATGGCCAAACTTCCTAAAGTTCTTAGTTCCAAACTATAGAATTTCAGTAAAAGCTCTTAAGTCTGTAGAGTTGAAAAGAACCCATTAAAGTCAATGAGGGATAAGATTTCAAAAAGTTCTAATCAAATACAGTTACAATAACAATGGTAACTCACTGTAAATAGCTCTGGGACCTGGGAATGGTCTGGGGAACACGTACATATCACCGAAACTTGTTTAAAACACTAACTTCCCCCACGGACGCAATTGTCGGCTCATGTCCGAATGAGTTTTTGCTACATTCAAAGGTTATCGCGGAATTCAAATGTTACCGAACCAAACATTCAGGGTTACTGAACGATACATTTGAGGGTTAGAGCCGAAACGCTTTATTCGAGGATTATAAGCACTGATTATAACTGATGACATAGCTAAACACTATTATAACTGATGACATAGCTAAACACTGATTAATAACTGATGACATGGCTTAACACTGTATAATTGATGACATAGCTAAACACTATTAATAACTGATGACATAGCTAAAACTGATTATATTGATGACATAGCTAAACACAATTAATAACTGATGACATAGCTAACACACTGATTATAACTGATGACATGGCTTAACACTGATTATAACTGATGACATGGCTTAACACTGATTATAACTGATGACATAGCTAAACACTATTAATAACTGATGACATGGCTTAACACTGATTATAACTGATGACATAGCTAAACACTGATTTATAACTGATGACATGGCTTAACACTGATTATAACTGAAATATAGCTAAACCTATATAACTGATAATATAGCTAACACTGATTATACCTGATGACATAGCTAACACTGATTATACCTGATGACATAGCCAAACACGATTATAACTGATGACATAGCTAAACACTGATTATAACTGATGACTAGCTAAACACTGATTATACCTGATGACATAGCTAAACACTGATTATAACTGTGTGACATAGCTAAACACTGATTATAAACTGATGACATGCTTAACCTGATTAGACTGAGACATGCTTACACTGAGTAAAAATGATATATCTCTAAACACTGATTATAACTGATGACAAAGCTAAACCTGATTATAACTGATGACATAGCTAACTAGATTATAACTGATGACTTGCTAAACACTGATTATAACTGATGACATAGCTAAACATAGATTATACTGATGACATGGCTAATCACCTGATTATAACTGATGACATTGCTAAACACTGATTAAACTGATGACATTGCTAAACACTGATTATAACTGATGACATGCTAAGCACTGATTAAACTGATGACATAGTTAAACGCTGATTATACTAGATTACAGCTAGCACTGATTATAACTGAGACATCTAAGCACTGATTATAACCGATGGCCTAGATAAACACCCATTTATAGGTTCATCATTTACAGATATTAATGGCTCTTGGGTATTATATAATGAAAAGATAAACCATGTTACTGGTAAATATAAACCAATCTGCAACCTTCTACCTTGTAAAAATGTTGAAACTTCTTTGAGATTTGTGATAAAGTTTTATTACACACTAAATACTAAAGCAATATTATTTAGTAAATTATAAGTTATATTACTCCAGCAAAAGGAACCTTGCTCCTTGTACATTCTACGTGATATCTGCGACTAGCCATTTACTGTTCTATACATTGGCTGTCAGTGGGTAATGGAGCATTTGTCAATGCAGTTATGACTCACCCCTTATAATCATCGCTCAATGTTAACACCTGCCACCTCCTGTACTCAGGCAAGGCTGAGAGTCAATCACAATAAGTGAGGATTCAATGGGCTGGGGTGGCAGTTTATATTGGGACCCTCACCTTGATCAATCGGGCCATTGGTGACGCAAAGATGACGTTAGGAAGTTAAGAGTTTGGCAGAAGAAAATTAAGAAAAATAGGACATCCGTAAGGAATGAACATTAGTCAGAAAAAGTTACAGGAGAACAAATGGGTTAAAATAAAATGCTATGAGTTCCTGTCCTAAGAATAACCTCTGATCTCCCCATTTGTTTTTGGATTATAAAAAAACAGGATGAATGTTATGGAACTGCTTGACTGTTCCTTTAATTTCATCTTAAAAATAAAATGTGGAATAGGGGGTTTTCCCCCATTGCTTTCACTCCCAGGAGACAATCTAACACCCCGGGTTGTTGCTGGTTTAATTAATTCATTTTAAATTTTGGTCATTTTAGTTAAATACAAATGTCTTTTTTGTCAGAGGCCAGTACAATAGGATAACCTCTAATAGAAAAGAAAAAAACGATTCCATCAGGATACCATAAGGACCGTATTTCTAAAGCCGCGTTATTGTAAAATAACGATACTGCACAACAAAAGGAAAGTTAACATTATTTCACAAAGCAATTAAAATAGCAACTGTTTACTTTTTATGTGGCCCAATTAACTTCTGGTATCATTAATAACATCTATTAGGTTAAATATCTCCCAATAATGTAATACCCAGTAGTGTAAAATAATACCCAGAAGAGTAAAATAACACCTGATAGGTAAAATAACACCCAATAGTGTAAAATAATGCTTGTTAGTGTAAATAACACCTGGTAGTATAAAATAATGTCTGATAGTGTAAAATAACACCCAGTAGTGTAAGATAATGTCTGTTAGTGTAAAATGACACCTGGTTGTTATAATCTTGTTGTGTAAAAATAACACCTGGTAGTATAAAATAATGTCTGCTAGTGTAAAATACACCCAGTAGTGTAAGATATGTCTGTTAGTGTAAATAACACTCAGTAGTGTAGATAATGTCTGTTAGTGTAAAATAACACCCAGTAGTGTAAGATAATGTCTGTTAGTGTAAAATAACACCCAGTAGTGTAAGATATGTCTGTTAGTGTAAAATAACACCCAGTAGTGTAAGATAATGTCTGTTATGTAAAATAACACCCAGTATGGTGTAAAATAATGTCTGTTAGTGTAAAATAACACCCAGTAGTGTAAGATAATGTCTGTTAGTGTAAAATAAACCCAGTGTGTAAGATAATGTCTGTTTAGTGTAAATAACACCCTAGTGTGTAAAATAATGTCTGTTAAGCTGGGTACACACACTACAGATTTTCCGAAAGATGACAGAGAGGATCTGCAAGATCCTGTCCGTCATTTTTAAAGATCTGCATACACACAGTCCCAAGCGCTCCCCTATGCACAGCATATACACAGCATAAGGAGAGTGCTCTGGACTCCCCTATAGGATTTACTCAACGGCTGAGGGAAATTTTCCCTCTTTTCAGAACGAAGTTCAGCGATGCGAACATTCGGCGGCCGGCGCTCGTTCGGAAAAGTAGGTACCCAACAGTACTGATAAAGCCCTGATACTGTTGGATTCGATGGTATCGGGGTTTATCGGTACTGTGGTGTACCCAGCTTTAGTGTAAAATAACACCCAGTACTCTAAAATAATGTCTGTTAGTGTAAATAACACTCAGTACTGTAAATTAATGTCTGTTAGCGTAAAACAACACCCAGTAATGTAAGATAATGTCTGTTAGTGTAAAATAACCCCAGTAACCATACTGTAAATTAATGTCTGTTAGTGTAAAACAATGTTTTTTAGTGTAAAATAATGTTTGTTAATGTAAAATAACATCCAGTATTGTAAACAATGTTTTTTAGTGTAAAATAATGCCTAGGAGTGAAAAATAAAGCTTGTCAGTGTAAATAACACCCAGTAGTGTAAAATAATGCTTGTCATTGTAAAATAACACCCAGTATGTAAAATACCACCCAGTAGTGCAAACAATGTCTGTTACTGTAAAATTGAAATCATAAATAACACCCAGTAGTGTAAAATAATGCTTGTCAGTGTAAAATAACCCTCAGTGGTGTAAAATAACAACCAGTAGTGTAAAATAATGTCTGTTAGTGTAAAATGACAACCGGTAGTGTAAATAACACCCAGTAGTGTAAAATAATGCTTGTTAGTGTAAAATAACAACCAGTAGTGTAAAATTATCTCTGTTAATGTAAAATGACGCTCGGTAGTGTAAAATAATGTCTGTTAGTGTAAAATGACAACCGGTAGTGTTTGGGGGGCTGCGAAGCGACCCTTCCACTTCCCGAACTGGCCCTCTTACTGATAGACCTACAAGCAGCTTCCCAGCAATCAACAACCATTATTTTCCATACTACTATAATTATTACTCAATTTATTGCCAGCAAACTGGTTATCCAATAAAATCCCTAATATCAACTCATACTGGAGAAACCTCAATACCAATATGCAGTATGAGAAACAATATGCATAACCCAACTTAATTTTACAAATTCTACAAGAAGTGGGAATACTGGATACACCGACAATAGATCTCTATATCAATAAAGATTAAGGCGCTTGGCTCAAATATGCTAAAATCTGAAACAAGCAAGCAATGAATACTCAAAATGGCAGCTGGGAGCCACACGCTGAAATTTACTTTTGGTTACTTTATCTACGCTACCCACTCCCTCCGTATATTATATATTGTTATGTTACAATGTGATATTTTATTTGATATGATTTGATTTGACCCTATTGGGATTTGATTTGAATTGTATTATAAAAACCTTTCAATAAAAATTGAATGATAAAAAAAAAAAAAAAAAAAAAGAAAGAGTTTATCTATAGTCAAGAGCAGATAGAACATTAAAGGGAGAATTTTTTTATTTGCGTCCTGTAAATAAACTTACTGAAAGCATATATATATTATTAAATAAATTAGCCCAGTTTGTTCTACAACTGGATTCACATTACTTGTGTTAAATGGGCAGAGGTAGATGCAGACAGTGTAATTGTCTCTCTGGATTTAGGATAATGATCTTATAGAGTTTTTGTTATACTAAATGACTGAATTCCTCTTATGGATACAATGAACAGACAGTGACAGGGTTCAAGGGAAGTACGTCAACTGAACATTCACACACAGGAACTTCATTACACCAGAGGCATTGGTGTCAATTTACTCCCAGAGGCAAAAGGTTTCTTGTCATCTATTTCCCAGTGTGTATACCATTCAAATCCATATAACCCCATTTCTATGTTCGTTTGATTGAAATTCTGGTTAATGGTAACAGATGGCCGGAGGAGCAGCAGTTTCAGGAAAGGTAAATAAAGTGTTAATGAAAGAGGGAAAGAAAAAAACTTAGTGGAACCAAGTGCTCATAATTTATTTCAGATTGTGACTGACAACCTTATATGGTTAAGAGTCTAGGGCCACATTTACCCGGAGCCGCAATCGTTCTGGGTATTTTTTCCCCGAGAATTCTAGATATACCAAAAACTGTCAATTTGTAAATTTAATTTTTAAAGGGAATGTCCACCCCCAAAACTAAAATTAAACCCCTTACTGGCCCCACTGTGTAGGAGCAGAGATGTACTTTACATCTCTGCTCCTTATGTGTCTCCTGGCAGTGACTGTTCAAAGTCCAGAAAAGTGAAGAGTAGAAGCTGTCAGTGAGTTATCCTGTCCCTGCTATTTCCCTAACCTCATTAAGGACTGTGACTGCACAGGGGAGACCTTTCCTCCTTCCCTCCCACCATCCGGATCCATCCTCTACAGCCTTGGCACCTAGCGTGAAACCTTGGAACCTTTGAAAACTTGGCCCACCCCCAATTTCTGAAATATTGAAAGCAGCCACGTTTGTGTTTGGCTGCCTCCCAGCCAATCACAAATGCTGCTGCCGGTCCGACTCCTGTTTGCAACTTACGCCAACAGGGAACTGGGAGGAGACGCCGCGGGAGTGTAAGGCTGTAAGTAGTGATATAAACATTAATGTGAAGAATATTTTCTGTGGTTGGGGGTGGGCAGGGGGTACCTACCTTATGCCCAACACATCATTTTCATGGTGGACATGCCCTTTAAATTTGAAATGATTGAACATTCGATAATTATCTAAATCAGTCCCGGTGTTTCGGAAAAATCCAATGATTCAGAAACCTGTCAGTCTGAATTCCGGTGGATCCATTAAATACCGGGTTCGGGTCATCTCTAGTGGCCAATTTTGCCTCAACTTAAAATATTTATTTCACTTTATTGGTGGATCCATTGTCCATTCAATCCAACATTAAAAACACCAAAAGAGATAAAGACTATCAATGTAACATACCAAGTTGTAGTCATTGTATATGTTAAATGCATTTCCCTTCATCTGATTTCTTTCATGGTCAAATGAGCTTTCCGTCCAACACAGGTGCTAAGAACATTGTACAGTTGGGTTCCTTATTATATATACTGAATATATCTCCATTACTCATTGTGCTGGTCTTCAGAATGGCTCTGCAGTGGACAGTATCTGATTATTGCACGAATTTGGAATCATTTTTATCTTTGTGTGGCAATACATTAGGACGATTTTTACTTACCCGACCGAGCAATCCCATACATTAGACCATCCTGTAGGAACCACCTTTCCCATTCTTTTTTAAGACCAACATGAATTGCCATGAAGTCCCATTCATTTTGCGATCGCATGCCAGTCGCAAAGAAGAACGGGAAAGGCGTTCCGTCGGGATCGATCTAATGTGGTGGGATCGCTAGGTAAGTAAAATCGTCCTAATGTATGGTTACCTTTAGTTAAGCACGGTCATTTGTATTCAGGGTTTGTTGTCCTTATTAATCTTTTTCTGCAAGAAAACACAAAGATAAACAATTTTTTAATAAAATCAGCTGATGGCGCAGTATTGGGACCCAAACTTAGGGTCTGAAAAATGTAGTGTGATGTTCTGTAATTTAACACAGTTTCCATGTTTAGAATGTTATTGTCCTTCTGGGTTCCATGGGTTCTTCTAGTTTTTTTTGTCAAAATGCTGTCACCATTCCAGTTACAGTAAAAGAGTTTATGATAATAAGGCGCTTGATTGACAGCCAAAATATAAGATGGTTCAGATTGGATATCTAAGAAATAAGGGATGGATCAGATGGAAAGAATTAGAGTTTCCAGTAATGGGCAATTGAAATACAGTTTTTGAAAAAAACAATATTACAGTTGGTTAAAGCAGAAAAGAAAGTGTCTGTAAATTAAAGACGGTGTTAAGGGTTTCCTGGTGTTTGATAGTCAGGGGACATGGTATCACTTTAGTTGAGCAGATAATGTCTGAATTAGGGACAATTACAGTGATTATACATTAAATATTTAGCAGCGATAGAAGCAGAACGCTCATGAGGGATATTACTATACAGCAAAGGGTTCTGGGATTGTTCTGTGGTTATAAATGGTATTACCGTATATATACTCGAGTATAAATAACCCGAGTATAACCTAGGTACACTATTTTAGCTGAAAATACTAGTAAAAGTGGATTGACTCGAGTATAAACCGAGGGTAGAAATTATAAGGAGTGGACACTGGATATATATTTAACCCTCTATGTAAGAGATTTACCATATAACGGGTGCAGAATCTGCAGTGAGTCTTCTTTGTGCTTGATTGTGTTAGTGTTTCACCTTTCTGGGACCTCTAGAACTTGTACAGCCTCTGCCCAAACGATCCACTGTACAGAGGCACTGAAAACAAACAAAACCTACAGAATGGCAAACTGCATGCCATAACAGAGATCTGACAGGTACCCTTTGAACCCCACAAGACCCAAATCCCTTGACTGCATTATGGTGCTAATACAAAACTGAATACCGTACCTTAGAACAGACAACGTTACTCTCTCCACTAGATGCTTTACCACCCACTGAGCAAGTAAGGTCATCCTTCTGTGGGCATCCTTTGAGCGTACAGGGAGTACACACTCCCTGTACGCTTGCACGGCCTGACATCACTACTCGGAGCGGGTACAGTACAAGGAGCGAGCGAGCAGCTGTCGGATTTCTAATGTAAGTTACTGACTTGAGTATAAACTGAGGTCGGGTTTTCAGGCTGATTTTACAGCCTGAAAACCTCGGTTTTATACGGTATTACAGAATTATTGCGTAAATCATTGTATATATCTTATAATATATTGATAGAATATTGTACATGGACGCTGTCATTTTTTAGTTGACATGGACATTCATTTGATAAACCGAATTTCTTCAGACAGTTTATGAAATAGTAGTAGTAATAGAGTGGTATATCCACTCATTTTTTAAATTTCGTTATTAATGTTTAATTGAAATGGAACGGAGCTATGTCATACAATGAAACGATCAAGGAGAGAGACACATACCGCGATCACCGACAGGTTCAGACTAGAGATGGCCAAACTTCCTAAAGTTCACTTAGTTCCAAACTATAGAATTTCAGTAAAAGCTCTTAGGTCTGTAGAGTTGAAAAGAACCCATTAAAGTCAATGAGGGATAAGAGTTCAAAAAGTTCTAATCAAATACAGTTACAATAACAATGGTAATCACTTGTAAATAGCTCTGGGACCTGGGAAATGGTCTGGGGAACACGTACATATCACCGAAACTTGTTTAAAACACTAACTTCCCCCACGGACGCAATTGTCGGCTCATTGTCCGAATGAGTTTTGCTACATTCAAAGGTTATCGCGGAATTCAAATGTTACCGAACCAAACATTCAAGGGTTACTGAACGATACATTTGAGAGGTAGAGCAGAAACGCTTTATTCGAGGATTAAAGCACTGATTATAACTGATGACATAGCTAAACACTATTAAACTGATGACATAGCTAAACACTGATTATAACTGATGACATGGCTTAACACTGATTATAATTGATGACATAGCTAAACACTATTAAACTGATGACATAGCTAAACACTGATTATAATTGATGACATAGCTAAACACTATTAATAACTGATGACATAGCTAAACACTGATTATAAACTGATGACATGGCTTAACACTGTTATAACTGATGACAGGCTTAACACTGATTATAACTGATGACATAGCTAAACACTATTAATAACTGATGACATGGCTTAACACTGATTATAACTGATGACATAGCTAAACACTGATTTAAACTGATGACATGGCTTAACACTGATTATAATGATAATATAGCTAAACCTGATATAACTGATAATATAGCTAACACTGATTATACCTGATGACATAGCTAAACACTGATTATACCTGATGACATAGCCAAACACTGATTATAACTGATGACATAGCTAAACACTGATTATAACTGATGACATAGCTAAACACTGATTATACCTGATGACATAGCTAAACACTGATTATAACTGATGACATAGCTAAACACTGATTATAACTGATGACATAGCTAAACACTGATTATAACTGATGACATGCTTAACACTGAGTATAAATGATATATAGCTCTAAACACTGATTATAACTGATGACAAAGCTAAAGCTGATTATAACTGATGACATAGCTAACATAGATTATAACTGATGACATTGCTAAACACTGATTAAACTGATGACATAGCTAAACATAGTTATAACTGATGACATGGCTAACACTGATTATACTGATGACATTGCTAAACACTGATTATAACTGATGACATTGCTAACATGATTATAAACTGATGACATAGCTAAGCACTGATTAATGATGACTAGTTAAACGCTGGTATAACTGATGACAGCAAGCACTGATTTAACTGATGACATAGCTAAGCACTGATTATAACCGATGGCCTAGTAAACACCCATTTATAGGTTCATCATTTACAAGATATTAATGGCTCTTGGGTATTATATAATGAAAGATAAACCATGTTACTGGTAAATATAAACCAATCTGCAACCTTCTACCTTGTAAAAATGTTGAAACTTCTTTGAGATTTGTGATAAAGTTTTATTAACACAGTAAATACTAAAGCAATATTATTTAGTAAATTATAAGTTATATTACTCAGCAAAAAGGAACCTTGCTCCTTGTACATTCTACGTGATATCTGCGACATTAGCCATTTACTGTTCTATATACATTGGCTGTCAGTGGGTAATGGAGCAGTTGTCAATGCAGTTATGACTCACCCCTTATAATCATCGCTCAATGTTAACACCTGCCACCTCCTGTATCAGGCAAGGCTGAGAGTCAATCAATAAAGTGAAGGAATTCAATGGGCTGGGGTGGGCAGTTTATATTGGGACCTCACCTTGATCAATCGGGCCATTGGTGACGCAAAGATGACGTTAGGAAGTTAAGAGTTTGGCAGAAGAAAAATTAAGAAAAAAATAGGACATCCGTAAGGAATGAACATTAGTCGAAAAAGTTACAAGGAGAACAAATGGGTTAAAATAAAATGCTATGAGTTCCTGTCCTAAGAATAACCTCTGATCTCCCCATTGTTATTTGGATATAAAAAAAACAGGATGAATGTTATGGAACTGCTTGACTGTTCCTTTAATTTCATCTTTAAAAATAAAATGTGGAATAAGGGGGGTTTCCCCCATTGCTTTCACTCCCAGGAGACAATCTAACACCCCGGGTTGTGCTGGTTTAATTAATTCATTTAAATTTTGGTCATTTTAGTTAAATACAAATGTCTTTTTGTCAGAGGCCAGTAACAATAGGATAACTCTACTAGAATAAAAAAAAAACGATTCCATCAGGATACCTAAGGACCGTATTTCTAAAGCCGCGTTATTGTAAAATAACGATACTGCACAACAAAAGGAAAGTTAACATTATTTACAAAGCAGATATAAAATAGCAACTGTTTACTTTTATGTGGCCCTACATTAACTTCTGGTATCATTAAATAACATCTATTAGGTTAAATAGCTCCCAATAATGTAAATACCCAGTAGTGTAAAATAATACCCAGAAGAGTAAATAACACCTGATAGGTAAAATAACACCCAATAGTGTAAAATAATGCTTGTTAGTGTAAAATAACACCTGGTAGATAAAATAATGTCTGATAGTGTAAAATAACACCCAGTAGTGTAAGATAATGTCTGTTAGTGTAAAATGACACCTGGTAGTGTAAAATAATCGCTTGTTAGTGTAAAACAACCTGGTAGTATAAAATAATGTCTGCTAGTGTAAAATAACACCCAGTAGTGTAAGATAATGTCTGTTAGTGTAAAATAACACTCAGTAGTGTAAGATAATGTCTGTTAGTGTAAAATAACACCCAGTAGTGTAAGATAATGTCTGTTAGTGTAAAATAACACCCAGTAGTGTAAGATATGTCTGTTAGGTAAAATAACACCCAGTAGTGTAATAATGTCTGTTAGTGTAAAATACACCCAGTATAGTGTAAAATATGTCTGTTAGTGTAAAAAACCCCAGTAGTGTAAGATAATGTCTGTTAGTGTAAAATAACACCCAGTAGTGTAAGATAATGTCTGTTAGTGTAAAATAACACCCAGTAGTGTAAAATAATGTCTGTTAAGCTGGGTACACACACTACAGATTTCCGAAAGATGACAGAGAGGATCTGCAAGATCCTGTCCGTCATTTTTAAAGATCTGCATACACACAGTCCCAAGCGCTCCCCCTATGCACAGCATATACACAGCATAAGGAGAGTGCTCTGGACTCCCCTATAGGATTCTACCACGGCTGAGGGAAATTTTCCCTCTTTTCAGAACGAGAGTTCAGCCGATGCGAACATTCGGCGGCGTGCGCTCGTTCGGAAAGTAAGGTACACACAGTACTGATAAAGCCCTGATACTGTTGGATTCGATGGTATCGGGGCTTTATCGGTACTGTGTGGTACCCAGTCTTTAGTGTAAAATAACACCCAGTACTCTAAAATAATGTCTGTTAGTGTAAAATAACACTCAGTACTGTAAATTAATGTCTGTTAGCGTAAAAACACACCCAGTAATGTAGATAATGTCTGTTAGTGTAAAATAACCCAGTACCATACTGTAAATAATGTCTGTTAGTGTAAAACAATGTTTTTTAGTGTAAAATAATGTTTGTTAATGTAAAATAACATCCAGTAGTGTAAACAATGTTTTTAGTGTAAAATAATGCCTAGGAGTGAAAATAAAGCTTGTCAGTGTAAAATAACACCCAGTAGTGTAAAATAATGCTTGTCGTGTAAAATAACACCCAGTAGTGTAAATAACACCCAGTAGTGCAAACAATGTCTGTTACTGTAAAATGAAATCATGTAGTGTAAAATAATGCTTGTTAGTGTAAAATAACACCTGGTAGTATAAATAATGTCGTTAGTGTAAAATAACACCCAGAGTGTGTAAAATAATGCTTGTCAGTGTAAATAACCCTCAGTGGTGTAAATAACAACCAGTAGTGTAAATAATGTCTGTAGTGTAAAATGACAACCGTAGTGTAAAATAATGCTTGTTAGTGTTAAATAACACCTGGTAGTATAAATAAATGTCTGTTAGTGTAAATAACACCCAGTAATGTAAATAATGTCTGTTAGTTGTAAAATGAAACCCGGTAGTGTAAAATAATGCTTTTAGTGTAAAATAACCACTGGTAGTATAAAATAATTTTGTAAGTGTAAATACACCAGTAGTGTAAAAATATGCTTGTTAGTGTAAAATAACAACCCAGTATGTGTAAAATTATCTCTGTTAATGTAAAATGACGCCTCGGTAGTGTAAAATAATGTCTGTTAGTGTAAAATGACAACCGGTAGTGTAAAATAATGCTTGTTAGTGTAAAATAACACCTGGTAGTATTGTCAAAAGCGGTCACAGTCCTTACGTAAAGAATTTTAGATATAGCGTGAGTACAGCCAAAATATCAGATGATTCAATTGGTCTAAGAAACGGATGTATCAGTGGAAATAATTAGAGGTTTCCATATTGGGCAATTTTGAATACCGTTTTTGAAAAAACAATATTACAGTTGAGTTAACAAAAGAAAGTTGTCTGTAAATTAAGACGGTGTTAATGGGTTTCCTGGTGTTGTGATTCGTCAGGGGACATGTGTATCAACATTATGGAGCAGATAATGTCTGAATTAGGGACAATTACATGATTTATTCTGCATTTAGCGCGATAGAAGCGAGAAGCTCATGAGGGATATTACTATACAGCAAAGGGTTCTGGGATTGTTCTGTGGTTATAATGGTATTACCGTTATATACTCTCGTATAATCACCCGAGTATAACCTAGGTACCTATTTTAGCTGAAAATACTAGTAAAAGTGGATTGACTCGAGTATAAACCGAGGGTAAAGAATTTAAGGAGTGGGACACTGGATAATTATTTAACCCTCTATGTAAGAGATTTACCATATAACGGTGCAGAATCTGCAGTGAGTCTTCTTTGTGCTTGATTGTGTTAGTGTTTCACCTTTCTGGACCTCTAGAACTTGTACACCTCTGCCCAAACGATCCACTTGAACAGAGGCACTGAAAACAAACAAAACCTACAGAATGGCAAACTGCACTCCATAACAGAGATCTGACAGGTACCCTTTGAACCCCCACAAGACCCAAATCCCCTTGACTGCATTATGTGCTAATACAAACTGAATCCGTACCTTTAGAACAGCAACGTTACTCTCTCCCCTAGATGCTTTACCACCCACTGAGCAAGTAAGGTCATCCTTCTGTGGGCATCCTTTGAGCGTACAGGAGTACACACTCCCTGTACGCTTGCACCGCTTGACATCACTACTCGGAGCCGGGTACAGTACAAGGAGCGAGCGAGCACTGTCGGATTCTCTAATGTAAGTTACTGACTTGATATATAACTGAGGTCGGGTTTTCAGGCTGATTTTAACAGCCTGAAACCTCGGTTTTATCTTATTACAGAATTATTGCGTAAATCATTGTATATACTCTTATATATATTATTGTATAGAATATTGTACATGGACCTGTCATTTTTATAGTTGACATGGACATTCATTTGATAACCGACATTTTCTTCAGACAGTTTTATGAAATAGTAGTGTAATAGATTGGTATTCCACTCATTTTTTAAATTTCGTTATTAATGTTTAATTGAAATGGAACGGAGCTATGTCATACATGAAACGATCAGAGAGAGAACATAACCGCGATCACCGACAGGTTCTGACTAGAGATGGCCAAACTTCCTAAAGTTCTTAGTTCCAAACTATAGAATTTCAGTAAAAGCTCTTAAGTCTGTAAGTTGAAAAGAACCCATTAAAGTCAATGAGGGATAAGATTTCAAAAAGTTCTAATCAAATACAGTTACAATAACAATGGTAACATCACTGTAAATACTCTGGGACCTGGAATGGTCTGGGGAACACGTACATATCACCGAAACTGTGTTTAAAAACACTAACTTCCCCCCCACGGACGCAATTGTCGGCTCATGTCCGAATGAGTTTTTGCTACATTCAAAGGTTATCGCGGAATTCAAATGTTACCGAACCAAACATTCAGGGTTACTGACGATACATTTGAGGGTTGAGCCGAAACGCTTTATTCGAGGATTATAAGCACTGATTATAACTGATGACATAGCTAAACACTATTATAACTGATGACATAGCTAAACACTGATTAATAACTGATGACATGGCTTAACACTGATATAATTGATGACATAGCTAAACACTATTAATACTGATGACATAGCTAAAAACTGATTATATTGATGACATAGCTAAACACACATTAATAACTGATGACATAGCTAACACACTGATTATAACTGATGACATGGCTTAACACTGATTATAACTGATGACATGGCTTAACCTGATTATAACTGATGACATAGCTAAACACTATTAATAACTGATGACATGGCTTAACACTGATTATAACTGATGACATAGCTAAACACTGATTTATAACTGATGACATGGCTTAACACTGATTATAACTGATAATATAGCTAAACCTGATATAACTGATAATATAGCTAACACTGATTATACCTGATGACATAGCTAACACTGATTATACCTGATGACATAGCCAAACACGTGATTATAACTGATGACATAGCTAAACACTGATTATAACTGATGACTAGCTAAACACTGATTATACCTGATGACATAGCTAAACACTGATTATAACTGTGTGACATAGCTAAACACTGATTATAAACTGATGACATGCTGTAACCTGATTGCTGAGACATGCTTACATGATAAAATGATATATCTCTAAAACACTGATTATAACTGATGACAAAGCTAAACCTGATTATAACTGATGACATAGCTAACTAGATTATAACTGATGACTTGCTAAACACTGATTATAACGATGACATAGCTAAACATAGATTATACTGATGACATGCTAACACCTGATTATAACTGATGACATTGCTAACACTGATTAACTGATGACATTGGCTAAACATGATTATAACTGATGACATGCTAAGCACTGATTAAACTGATGACATAGTTAAACGCTGATTATAACTATGTATTACAGCTAGCACTGATTATAACTGAGACATCTAAGCACTGATTATAACCATGGCCTAGATAAACACCCATTTATAGGTTCATCATTTAACAGATATTAATGGCTCTTGGGTATTATATAATGAAAAGATAAACCATGTTACTGGTAAATATAAACCAATCTGCAACCTTCTACCTTGTAAAAATGTGAAACTTCTTTGAGATTTGTGATAAAGTTTTATTAACATCACTTAAATACTAAGCAATATTATTTAGTAAATTATAAGTTATATTACTCCAGCAAAAGGAACCTTGCTCCTTGTACATTCTACGTGATATCTGCGACTAGCCATTTACTGTTCTATACATGGCTGTCAGTGGGTAATGGAGCATGTTGTCAATGCAGTTATGACTCACCCCTTATAATCATCGCTCAATGTTAACACCTGCCACCTCCTGTACTCAGGCAAGGCTGAGAGTCAATCAAATAAGTGAGGATTCAATGGGCTGGGGTGGCAGTTTATATTGGGACCCCTCACCTTGATCAATCGGGCCATTGGTGACGCAAAGATGACGTTAGGAAGTTAAGAGTTTGGCAGAAGAAAATTAAAGAAAATAGGACATCCGTAAGGAATGAACATTAGTCAGAAAAAGTTACAGAGAACAAATGGGTTAAAATAAAATGCTATGAGTTCCTGTCCTAAGAATAACCTCTGATCTCCCCATTTGTTATTTGGATTATAAAAAAACAGGATGAATGTTATGGAACTGCTTGACTGTTCCTTTAATTCATCTTTAAAAATAAAATGTGGAATAGGGGGTTTTCCCCCATTGCTTTCACTCCCAGGAGACAATCTAACACCCCGGGTTGTCTGGTTTAATTAATTCATTTTAAATTTTGGTCATTTTAGTTAAATACAAATGTCTTTTTTGTCAGAGGCCGTACAATAGGATAACCTCTAATAGAAAAGAAAAAAACGATTCCATCAGGATACCATAAGGACCGTATTTCTAAAGCCGCGTTATTGTAAAATACCGATACTGCACAACAAAGGAAAGTTAACATTATTTTCACAAAGCAATTAAAATAGCAACTGTTTACTTTTATGTGGCCCAATTAACTTCTGGTATCATTTAATAACATCTATTAGGTTAAATACTCCCAATAATGTAAATACCCAGTAGTGTAAAATAATACCCAGAAGAGTAAAATAACACCTGATAGGTAAAATAACACCCAATAGTGTAAAATAATGCTTGTTAGTGTAAAATAACACCTGGTAGTATAAAATAATGTCTGATAGTGTAAAATAACACCCAGTAGTGTAAGATAATGTCTGTTAGTGTAAAATGACACCTGGTTGTTAATAATCTTGTTTGTGTAAAATAACACCTGGTAGTATAAAATAATGTCTGCTAGTGTAAAATACACCCAGTAAGTGTAAGATATGTCTGTTAGTGTAAAAACACTCAGTAGTGTAGATAATGTCTGTTAGTGTAAATAACCACCCAGTAGTGTAAGATATGTCTGTTATGTAAAATAACACCCAGTAGTGTAAGATATGTCTGTTAGTGTAAAATAACACCCAGTATTGTAATAATGTCTGTTATGTAAAATAACACCCAGTAGGTGTAAAATAATGTCTGTTAGTGTAAAATAACACCCAGTAGTGTAAGATAATGTCTGTTAGTTAAAATAAACCCAGTGTGTAAGATAATGTCTGTTTAGTGTAAATAACACCCTAGTGTGTAAAATAATGTCTGTTAAGCTGGGTACACACACTACAGATTTCCGAAAGATGACAGAGAGGATCTGCAAGATCCTGTCCGTCATTTTTAAAGATCTGCATACACACGTCCCAAGCGCTCCCCTATGCACAGCATATACACAGCATAAGGAGAGTGCTCTGGACTCCCCTATAGGATTTACTAACGGCTGAGGGAAATTTTCCCTCTTTTCAGAACGAAGTTCAGCCGATGCGAACATTCGGCGGCCGGCGCTCGTTCGGAAAAGTATGGTACCCAACAGTACTTGATAAAGCCCTGATACTGTTGGATTTCGATGGTATCGGGGTTACGTTCGTACTGTGGTGTACCCAGCTTTAGTGTAAAATAACACCCAGTACTCTAAAATAATGTCTGTTAGTGTAAATAACACTCAGTACTGTAATTAATGTCTGTTAGCGTAAAACAACACCCAGTAATGTAAGATAATGTCTTTAGTGTAAAATAACCCCAGTAACCATACTGTAAATTAATGTCTGTTAGTGTAAAACATGTTTTTTTAGTGTAAAATAATGTTTGTTATGTAAAATAACATCCAGTATGTAAACAATGTTTTTTAGTGTAAAATAATGCCTGGAGTGAAAAATAAAAGCTTGTCAGTGTAAAATAACACCCAGTAGTGTAAAATAATGCTTGTCATGTGTAAAATAACACCCAGTAGTGTAAAATACCACCCAGTAGTGCAAACAATGTCTGTTACTAGTAAATAAATCATGTAGTGTAAATAATGCTTGTTAGTGTAAAATAACACTGGTATATAAATAATGTCTGTTAGTGTAAAATAACACCCGTAGTGTAAAATATGCTTTGTCAGTGTAAAATAACCTCTCAGTGGTTAAAAAACACCAGTAGTGTAAATTAATGTCTGTTGTGTAAAATGACAACCGTAGTGTAAAATAATGCTTGTTAGTTAAAATAACACCTGGTAGTATAAAATAATGTCTGTAGTGTAAAACACCCCCGTAATGTAAATAATGTCTGTTAGTGTAAAATGAAACCCGGTAGTGTAAAATAATGCTTGTTAGTGTAAAATAACACCTGGTAGTATAAAATAATGTTTGTAAGTGTAAAATAACACCCAGTAGTGTAAAATAATGCTTGTTAGTGTAAAATAACTTGGGGGGCTGCGAAGCGACCCTTCCACTTCCCGAACTGGCCCTCTTACTGATAGACCTACAAGCAGCTTCCCAGCCAATCAACAACCATTATTTCCATACTACTATAATTACTTACTCAATTTATTGCCAGAAACTGGTTATCCAATAAAATCCCTAATATCAACTCATACTGAGAGAAACCTCAATACCAATATGCAGTATGAGAACAATATGCATAACCCAACTTAATTTTACAAATTCTACAAGAAGTGGGAATACTGGAACACCGACAATAGATCTCTATATCAATAAAGATTAAGGCGCTTGGCTCAAATATGCTAAAATCTGAAACAAGCAAGCAATGAATACTCAAAATGGCAGCTGGGAGCACACACGCTGAAATTTACTTTTGGTTACTTTAATCTACGCACCCACTCCCTCCGTATATTATATATTGTTATGTTACAATGTGATATTTTATTGATATGATTTGATTTGACCCTATGGATTTGATTGAATTGTATTATAAAAACCTTTCAATAAAAATTGAATGATAAAAAAAAAAAAAAAAAAAAAGAAAGAGTTTATCTATAGTCAAGAGCAGATAGAACATTAAAGGGAGAATTTTTTTATTTGCGTCCTGTAAATAAACTTACTGAAAGCATATATATATTATTAAATAACATTAGCCCAGTTTGTTCTACAACTGGATTCACATTAGCTTGTGTTAAATGGGCAGAGGTAGATGCAGACAGGTGTAATTGTCTCTCTGGATTTAGGATAATGATCTTATAGAGTTTTTTGTTATACTAAATGACTGAATTCCTCTTATGGATACAATGAACAGACAGTGACAGGGTTCAAGGGAAGTACGTCAATGAACATTCACACACAGGAACTCTCATTACACCAGAGGCATTGGTGTCAAATTACTCCCAGAGGCAAAAGGTTTCTTGTCATCTATTTCCCAGTGTGTATACCATTCAAATCCATATAACCCCATTTCTATGTTCGTTTGATTGAAATTCTGGTTAATGGTAACAGATGGCCGGAGGAGCAGCAGTTTCAGGAAAGGTAAATAAAGTGTTAATGAAAGAGGGAAAGAAAAAACTTAGTGGAACCAAGTGCTCATAATTTATTTCAGATTGTGACTGACAACCTTATATGGTTAAGAGTCTAGGGCCACATTTACCCGGAGCCGCAATCGTTCTGGGTATTTTTTTCCCCGAGAATTCTAGATATACCAAAAACTGTCAATTTGTAAATTTAATTTTTAAAGGGAATGTCCACCCCCAAAACTAAAATTAAACCCCTTACTGGCCCCACTGTGTAGGAGCAGAGATGTACTTTACATCTCTGCTCCTTATGTGCTCCTGCAGTGACTGTTCAAAGTCCAGAAAAGTGAAGAGTAGAAGCTGTCAGTGAGTTATCCTGTCCCTGCTATTTCCCTAACCTCATTAAGGACTGTGACTGCACAGGGGAGACCTTTCCTCCTTCCCTCCCACCATCCGGATCCATCCTCTACAAGCCTTGGCACCTAGCGTGAAACCTTTGGAACCTTTGAAAACCTGGCCCACCCCCAATTTCTGAAATATTGAAAGCAGCCACGTTTGTGTTTGGCTGCCTCCCAGCCAATCACAAATGCTGCTGCCGGTCCGACTCCTGTTTGCAACTTACGCCAAACAGGGAACTGGGAGGAGACGCCGCGGGAGTGTAAGGCTGTAAGTAGTGATATAAACATTATGTGAAGAATATTTTCTGTGGTTGGGGGTGGGCAGGGGGTACCTACCTTATGCCCAACACATCATTTTCATGGTGGACATGCCCTTAAAATTTGAAATGATTGAACATTCGATAATTATCTAAATCAGTCCCGTGTGTTTCGGAAAAAATCCAAATGATTCAGAAACCTGCAGTCTGAATTCCGGTGGATCCATTAAATACCGGGTTCGGGTCATCTCTAGTGGCCAATTTTGCCTCAACTTAAAATATTTATTTACTTTATTGGTGGATCCATTGTCCATTCAATCCACACATTAAAAACACCAAAAGAGATAAAGACTATCAATGTAACATACCAAGTGTAGTCATTGTATATGTTAAATGCATTTCCCTTCATCTGATTTCTTTCATGGTCAAATGAGCTTTCCGTCCAACACAGGTGCTAAGAACATTGTACAGTTGGGTTCCTTATTATATATACTGAATATATCTCCATTACTCATTGTGCTGGTCTTCAGAATGGCTCTGCAGTGGACAGTATCTGATTATTGCACGATATTGGAATCATTTTTACTTTGTGTGGCAATACATTAGGACGATTTTACTTACCCGACCGAGCAATCCATACATTAGACCATCCTGTAGGAACCACCTTTCCCATTCTTTTTTAAGACCAACATGAATTGCCATGAAGTCCCATTCATTTTGCGATCGCATGCCAGTCGCAAAGAAGAACGGGAAAGGCGTTCCGTCGGGATCGATCTAATGTGGTGGGATCGCGTAGGTAAGTAAAATCGTCCTAATGTATGGTACCTTTAGTTAAGCACGGTCATTTGTATTCAGGGTTTGTTTGTCCTTATTAATTTTTCTGCAAGAAAACACAAAGATAAACAATTTTTTAATAAAATCAGCTGATGGCGCAGTATGGGACCCAAACTTAGGGTCTGAAAATGTAGTGTGATGTTCTGTAATTTAACACAGTTCCATGTTTAGAATGTTATTGTCCTTCCTGGGTTCCATGGGTTCTTCTAGGTTTTTTTTGTCAAATGCTGTCACCATTCCAGTTACAGTAAAAGAGTTTATGATATAAGGCGCTTGATTGACAGCCAAAATATAAGATGGTTCAGATTGGATATCTAAAAATAAGGGATGGATCAGATGGAAAGAATTAGAGTTTCCAGTAATGGGCAATTGAAATACACGTTTTTGAAAAAAACAATATTACAGTTGAGTTAAAGCAGAAAAGAAAGTGTCTGTAAATTAAGACGGTGTTAAGGGTTTCCTGGTGTTTGATAGTCAGGGGACATGGTATCACTTAGTTGAGCAGATAATGTCTGAATTAGGGACAATTACAGTGATTATCATTAAATATTTAGCAGCGATAAGAAGCAGAACGCTCATGAGGGATATACTATACAGCAAAGGGTTCTGGGATTGTTCTGTGGTTATAAATGGTATTACCGTATATATACTCGAGTATAAATACCCGAGTATAACCTAGGTACACTTTTTAGCTGAAAATACTAGTAAAAGTGATTGACTCGAGTATAAACCGAGGGGATAGAAATTATAAGGAGTGGGACACTGGATATATTATTTAACCCTCTATGTAAGAGATTTACCGATATAACGGGTGCAGAATCTGCAGTGAGTCTTCTTTGTGCTTGATTGTGTTAGTGTTTCACCTTTCTGGACCTCTAGAACTTGTACAGCCTCTGCCCAAACGATCCACTGTACAGAGGCAACTGAAAACAAACAAAACCTACAGAATGGCAAACTGCACTGCCATACAGAGATCTGACAGGTACCCTTTGAACCCCACAAGACCCAAATCCCTTGACTGATTATGGTGCTAATACAACAACTGAATACCGTACCTTAGAACAGACAACGTTACTCTCTCCACTAGATGCTTTACCACCCACTGAGCAGTAAGGTCATCCTTCTGTGGGCATCCTTTGAGCGTACAGGGAGTACACACTCCCTGTACGCTTGCACGGCTCTGACATCACTACTCGGAGCCGGGTACAGTACAAGGACGAGCGAGCAGCTGTCGGATTTCTAATGTAAGTTACTGACTTGAGTATAAACTGAGGTCGGGTTTTCAGGCTGATTTTACAGCCTGAAACCTCGGTTTTATACGTATTACAGAATTATTGCGTAAATCATTGTATATATCTTAAATATTATTGATAGAATATTGTACATGGACGCTGTCATTTTTATAGTTGACATGGACATTCATTTGATAAACCGAAATTTCTTCAGACAGTTTATGAAATAGTAGTAGTAATAGAGTGGTATATCCACTCATTTTTTAAATTTCGTTATTAATGTTTAATTGAAATGGAACGGAGCTATGTCATACAATGAAACGATCAAGGAGAGAGAACATACCGCGATCACCGACAGTTCAGACTAGAGATGGCCAAACTTCCTAAAGTTCACTTAGTTTCCAAACTATAGAATTTCAGTAAAAGCTCTTAGAGTCTGTAGAGTTGAAAAGACCATTAAAGTCAATGAGGGATAAGAGTTCAAAAAGTTCTAATCAAATACAGTTACAATAACAATGGTAATCACTTGTAAATAGCTCTGGGACCTGGAAATGGTCTGGGGAACACGTACATATCACCGAAACTGTGTTTAAAACACTAAACTTCCCCCACGGACGCAATTGTCGGCTCATTGTCCGAATGAGTTTTTGCTACATTAAAGGTTATCGCGGAATTCAAATGTTACCGAACCAAACATTCAAGGGTTACTGACGATACATTTGAGAGGTGAGCAGAAACGCTTTATTCGAGGATTAAAGCACTGATTATAACTGATGACATAGCTAAACACTATTAAAACTGATGACATAGCTAAACACTGATTATAACTGATGACATGGCTTAACACTGATTATAATTGATGACATAGCTAAACACTATTAAACTGATGACATAGCTAAACACTGATTATATTGATGACATAGCTAAACACTATTAATAACTGATGACATAGCTAAACACTGATTATAAACTGATGACATGGCTTAACACTGTTATAACTGATGACATGGCTTAACACTGATTATAACTGATGACATAGCTAAACACTATTAATAACTGATGACATGGCTTAACACTGATTATAACTGATGACATAGCTAAACACTGATTATAAACTGATGACATGGCTTAACACTGATTATAACTGATAATATAGCTAAACCTGATATAATCTGATAATATAGCTAAACACTGATTATACCTGATGACATAGCTAACACTGATTATACCTGATGACATAGCCAAACACTGATTAAACTGATGACATAGCTAAACACTGATTATAACTGATGACATAGCTAAACACTGATTATACCTGATGACATAGCTAACACTGATTATAACTGATGACATAGCTAAACACTGATTATAACTGAGACATGGCTTAACACTGATTATAACTGATGACATGCTTAACACTGAGTATAAATGATATATGCTCTAAACACTGATTATAACTGATGACAAAGCTAAAGCTGATTATAACTGATGACATAGCTAACATAGATTATAACTGATGACATTGCTAAACACTGATTAAATGATGACATAGCTAAACATAGTTAAACTGATGCATGGTAACACTGATTATACCTGATGACATTGCTAACACTGATTATAACTGATGACATTGCTAACATGACTATAAACTGATGACATAGCTAAGCACTGATTAATGATGACTAGTAAACGCTGGGTATAATGATGACAGCTAAGCACTGATTTAACTGATGACATAGCTAAGCACTGATTATAACCATGGCCTAGTAAACAACCATTTATAGGTTCATCATTTACAAGATATTAATGGCTCTTGGGTATTATATAATGAAAGATAACCATGTTACTGGTAAATATAAACCAATCTGCAACCTTCTAACCTGTAAAAATGTTGAAACTTCTTTGAGATTTGTGATAAAGTTTTATTAAACAGTAAATACTAAAGCAATATTATTTAGTAAATTATAAGTTATATTACTCAGCAAAAAGGAACCTTGCTCCTTGTACATTCTACGTGATATCTGCGACATTAGCCATTTACTGTTCTATATACATTGGCTGTCAGTGGTAATGGAGCAGTTGTCAATGCAGTTATGACTCACCCCTTATAATCATCGCTCAATGTTAACACCTGCCACCTCCTGTATCCAGGCAAGGCTGAGAGTCAATCAATAAAGTGAAGGATTCAATGGGCTGGGGTGGGCAGTTTATATTGGGACCTCACCTTGATCATCGGGCCATTGGTGACGCAAAGATGACGTTAGGAAGTTAAGAGTTTGGCAGAAGAAAAATTAGAAAGAAAATAGGACATCCGTAAGGAATGAACATAGTCGAAAAAGTTACAAGAGAACAAATGGGTTAAAATAAAATGCTATGAGTTCCTGTCCTAAGAATAACCTCTGATCTCCCCATTTGTTATTTGGATATAAAAAAAACAGGATGAATGTTATGGAACTGCTTGACTGTTCCTTTAATTTCATCTTTAAAAATAAAATGTGGAATAAGGGGGGTTTTCCCCCATTGCTTTCACTCCCAGGAGACAATCTAACACCCCGGGTTGTGCTGGTTTAATAATTCATTTTAAATTTTGGTCATTTTAGTTAAATACAAATGTCTTTTTGTCAGAGGCCGTAACATAGGATAACTCTACTAAAAATAAAAAAAAAACGATTCCATCAGGATACCATAAGGACCGTATTTCTAAAGCCGCGTTATTGTAAAATAACGATACTGCACAACAAAAGGAAAGTTAACATTATTTCAAAGCGATATAAAATAGCAACTGTTTACTTTTATGTGGCCCTACATTAACTTCTGTATCATTAAATAACATCTATTAGGTTAAAATAGCTCCCAATAATGTAAATACCCAGTAGTGTAAAATAATACCCAGAAGAGTAAATAACACCTGATAGGTAAAATAACACCCAATAGTGTAAAATAATGCTTGTTAGTGTAAAATAACACCTGGTAGATAAAATAATGTCTGATAGTGTAAAATAACACCCAGTAGTGTAAGATAATGTCTGTTAGTGTAAAATGACACCTGGTAGTGTAAAATAATCGCTTGTTAGTGTAAATACAACCTGGTAGTATAAAATAATGTCTGCTAGTGTAAAATAACACCCAGTAGTGTAAGATAATGTCTGTTAGTGTAAAATAAACACTCAGTAGTGTAAGATAATGTCTGTTAGTGTAAATAACACCCCAGTAGTGTAAGATAATGTCTGTTATGTAAAATAACACCCAGTAGTGTAAGATATGTCTGTTAAGAGTAAAATAACACCCAGTAGTGTAATAATGTCTGTTAGTGTAAAATACACCCAGTAGTAGGTAAAATAATGTCTGTTAGTGTAAAAAACCCCAGTAGTGTAAGAAATGTCTGTTAGTGTAAAATAAACCCAGTAGTGTAAGATAATGTCGTTAGTGTAAATAACACCCATAGTGTAAAATAATGTCTGTTAAGCTGGGTACACACACTACAGATTTCCGAAAGATGACAGAGAGGATCTGAAGATCTGTCCGTCATTTTTAAAGATTGCATTAAACACGTCCCAAGCGCTCCCCCTATGCACAGCATATACACAGCATAAGGAGAGTGCTCTGGACTCCCCTATAGGATTCTACCACGGCTGAGGGAAATTTTCCCTCTTTTCAGAACGAGAGTTCAGCCGATGCGAACATTCGGCGGCGTGCGCTCGTTCGGAAGTAGTCACACAGTACTGATAAAGCCCTGATACTGTTGGATTCGATGGTATCGGGGCTTTATCGGTACTGTGTGGTACCCAGCTTTAGTGTAAAATAACACCCAGTACTCTAAAATAATGTCTGTTAGTGTAAATAACCTCAGTACTGAAATTAATGTCTGTTAGCGTAAAACACACCCAGTAATGTAGATAATGTCTGTTGTTGTAAAATAACCCAGTAACCAGTACTGTAAATAATGTCTGTTAGTGTAAAACAATGTTTTTTAGTGTAAAATAATGTTTGTTAATGTAAAATAACATCCAGTAGTGTAAACAATGTTTTTTAGTTGTAAAATAATGCCTAGGAGTGAAAATAAAGCTTGTCAGTGTAAAATAACACCCAGTAGTGTAAAATATGCTTGTCGTGTAAAATAACACCCAGTAGTGTAAAATAACACCCAGTACGTGCAAACAATGTCTGTTACTGTAAAATGAAATCATGTAGTGTAAAATAATGCTTGTTAGTGTAAAATAACACCTGTAGTATTATAAATAATGTCTGTTAGTGTAAAATAACACCCAGAGTAGTGTAAAATAATCTTGTCAGTGTAAATAACCCTAGTGGTGTAAATAACAACCAGTAGTGTAAATAATGTCTGTAGTGTAAAATGACAACCGTAGTGTAAAATAATGCTTGTTAGTGTTAAATAACACCTGGTAGTATAAATAAATTGTCTGTTAGTGTAAATAACACCCAGTAATGTAAAATAATGTCTGTTAGTGTAAAATGAACCCGGTAGTGTAAAAATAATGCTTTTAGTGTAAAATAAACACCTGGTAGTATAAAATAATGTTTGTAAGTGTAAAATACACCAGTAGTGTAAAATATGCTTGTTAGTGTAAAATAACAACCCAGTATGTGTAAAATTATCTCTGTTAATGTAAAATGACGCTCGGTAGTGTAAAATAATGTCTGTTAGTGTAAAATGACAACCGGTAGTGTAAAATAATGCTTGTTAGTGTAAAATAACACCTGGTAGTATAAAATAATGTCTGTTAGTGTGAAATAACACTCAGTACTGTAAAATAATGTCTGTTAGTGTAAAATGACACCCGGTAGTGTAAAATAATGCTTGTTAGTGTAAAATAACACCTGGTAGTATAAAATAATGTTTGTAAGTGTGAAGGGAAGAGTCTATCACATGGTCAAGAGCAGATAGGACATTGAAGGGAAGAGTCTATCACATGGTCAAGAGCAGATAGGACATTGAAGGGAAGAGTCTATCACATGGTCAAGAGCAGATAGGACATTGAAGGGAAGAGTCTATCTCACTGTAAAGACCAGATAGGACATTTAAGGGAAGAGTCTATCACATGGTCAAGAGTAGATAGGATATTTATGGGAAGAGTCTATCACATGGTCAAGAGCAGGTAGGACATTAAATGTAAGACTATCGCATGGTCATGTGTGGTTAGTTCATTGAAGGGAAGAGTCTATTTCATCATCTAGAGGAGACAAAAAAATTAAAGGAAAGAATTTATCTAATATATAATATTGTAAACAACATATAGGACATTGAAGAGAAGAGTGTATCTCATGTTAAGAAGCAGATCGGATATTAAAAGAAAGAGTTATATGGAATAAAACTCAACTAGTGTTATCATCAATATTACAAAAACAAATCACCCTCACTCCCGAACTGGCCCTCTTACTGATAGACCTACAGCAGCTTCCCAGCAATCAACAAACCATTATCTTCCATACTACTATAATTATTACTCAATTTATTGCCAGAAACTGGTTATCCAATAAAATCCCTAATATCACACTCATACTGAGAAACCTCAATACCAATATGCAGTATGAGAAACAATATGCCATAACCCAACTTAATTTTCACAAATTCTACAAGAAGTGGGAATACTGGTACACCGACAATAGATCTCTATATCAATAAAGATTAAGGCGCTTTGGCTCAAATATGCTAAAATCTGATAACCAAGCAAGAATGAAATACTCAAAATGGCAGCTGGGGAGACACACGCTGAAATTTACTTTTGGTTACTTTATCTACTGCTACCCACTCCCTACAGTATATTATATATTGTTATGTTACAATGTGATATTTTATTTGATATGATTTGATTTGACCCTATTGGATTTGATTTGAATTGTATTATAAAAACCTTTCAATAAAAATTGAATGATTAAAAAAAAAAAAAAAAAGAAAGAGTTTATCTTATAGTCAAGAGCAGATAGAACATTAAAGGGAGAATTTTTTTTATTTGCGTCCTGTAAATAAACTTACTGAAACGCATATATATATTATTTAATACATTAGCCCAGTTTGTTCTACACTGGATTCACATTAGCTTGTGTTAAATGGGCAGAGGTAGATGCAGACAGTGTAATTGTCTCTCTGGATTTAGGATATGATGCATTATAGAGTTTTTGTTATACTAAATGACCTGAATTCCTCTTATGGATACAATGAACAGACAGTGACAGGGTTCAAGGGAAGTACGTCAACTGAACATTCAACACACAGGAACTCTCATTAACACCAGAGGCATTGGTGTCAAATTTACTCTCCCAGAGGCAAAAGGTTTCTTGTCATCTATTTCCCAGTGTGTATACCATTCAAATCCATATAACCCCATTTCTATGTTCGTTTGATTGAAATTCTGGTTAATGGTAACAGATGGCCGGAGGAGCAGCAGTTTCAGGAAAGGTAAATAAAGTGTTAATGAAAGAGGGAAAGAAAAAAACTTAGTGGAACCAAGTGCTATAATTTATTTCAGATTTGTGACTGACAACCTTATATGGTTAAGAGTCTAGGGCCACATTTACCCGGAGCCGCAATCGTTCTGGGTAATTTTTTTCCCCGAGAATTCTAGATATACCAAAAACTGTCAATTTGTAAATTTAATTTTTAAAGGGAATGTCCACCCCCAAAACTAAAATTTAACCCCTTACTGGCCCCACTGTGTAGGAGCAGAGATGTACTTTACATCTCTGCTCCTTATGGTTCTCCTGCAGTGACTGTTCAAAGTCCAGAAAAGTGAAGAGTAGAAGCTGTCAGTGAGTTATCCTGTCCCTGCTATTTCCCTAACCTCATTAAGGACTGTGACATGCACAGGGGAGACCTTTCCTCCTTCCCTCCCACCATCCGGATCCATCCTCTACAGCCTTGGCACCTAGCGTGAAAACCTTTGGAACCTTTGAAAACCTTGGCCCACCCCCAATTTCTGAAATATTGAAAGCAGCCACGTTTGTGTTTGGCTGCCTCCCAGCCAATCACAAATGCTGCTGCCGGTCCGACTCCTGTTTGCAACTTACGCCAAACAGGGAACTGGGAGGAGACGCCGCGGGAGTGTAAGGGCTGTAAGTAGTGATATAAACATTAATGTGAAGAAATATTTCTGTGGTTGGGGGTGGGCAGGGGGTACCTACCTTATGCCCAAACATCATTTTCATGGTGGACATGCCCTTTAAATTTGAAAATGATTGAACATTCGATAATTATCTAAATCAGTCCCGTGTTTCGGAAAAATCCAAATGATTCAGAAACCTGCAGTCTGAATTCCGGTGGATCCATTAAATACCGGGTTCGGGTCCATCTCTAGTGGCCAATTTTGCCTCAACTTAAAATATTTATTTTACTTTATTGGTGGATCCATTGTCCATTCAATCCAACATTAAAAACACCAAAAGAGATAAAGACTATCAATGTAACATACCAAGTGTAGTCATTGTATATGTTAAATGCATTTCCCTTCATCTGATTTCTTTCATGGTCAAAATGAGCTTTCCGTCCAACCAGGTGCTAAGAACATTGTACAGTTGGGTTCCTTATTATATATACTGAATATATCTCCATTACTCATTGTGCTGGTCTTCAGAATGGCTCTGCAGTGGACAGTATCTGATTATTGCACGATATTGGAATCATTTTTATCTTTGTGTGGCAATACATTAGGACGATTTTACTTACCCGACCGAGCAATCCCACTACATTAGACCCATCCTGTAGGAACCACCTTTCCCATTCTTTTTTAAGACCAACATGAATTGCCATGAAGTCCCATTCATTTTGCGATCGCATGCCAGTCGCAAAGAAGAACGGGAAAGGCGGTTCCGTCGGGATCGATCTAATGTGGTGGGATCGCTCGGTCAGGTAAGTAAAATCGTCCTAATGTATGGTTACCTTTAGTTAAGCACGGTCATTTGTATTTCAGGGTTTGTTGTCCTTATTAATATTTTCTGCAAGAAAACACAAAGATAAACAACTTTTTTAATAAAATCAGCTGATGGCGCAGTATTGGGACCCAAACTTAGGGTCTGAAAAATGTAGTGTGATGTTCTGTAATTTAACACAGTTCCATGTTTAGAATGTTATTGTCCTTCTGGGTTCCATGGGTTCTTCTAGGTTTTTTTTGTCAAAATGCTGTCACCATTCCAGTTACAGTAAAAGAGTTTATGATAATAAGGCGCTTGATTGACAGCCAAAATATAAGATGGTTCAGATTGGATATCTAAAGAAATAAGGGATGGATCAGATGGAAAGAATTAGAGTTTCCAGTAATGGGCAATTTGAAATACCGTTTTTGAAAAAAACAATATTACAGTTGAGTTAAGCAGTAAAAGAAAGTGTCTGTAAATTAAAGACGGTGTTAATGGGTTTCCTGGTGTTTGATAGTCAGGGGACATGGTAATCACATTTAGTTGAGCAGGATAATGTCTGAATTAGGGACAATTACAGTGATTATTACATTAAATATTTAGCAGCGATAAGAAGCAGAACGCTCATGAGGGATATTACTATACAGCAAAGGGTTCTGGGATTGTTCTGTGGTTATAAATGGTATTACCGTATATATACTCGAGTATAAATCAACCCGAGTATAAACCTAGGTACCTATTTTAGCTGAAAATACTAGTAAAAGTGATTGACTCGAGTATAAACCGAGGGTAGAAATTATAAGGAGTGGGACACTGGATATATTATTTAACCCTCTATGTAAGAGATTTACCAGTATAACGGGTGCAGAATCTGCAGTGAGTCTTCTTTGTGCTTGATTGTGTTAGTGTTTCACCTTTCTGGGACCTCTAGAACTTGTACAGCCTCTGGCCAAACGATCCACTGTACAGAGGCACTGAAAACAAACAAAACCTACAGAATGGCAAACTGCACTGCCATAACAGAGATCTGACAGGTACCCTTTGAACCCCACAAGACCCAAAGCCCCTTGACTGCATTATGGTGCTAATATACAAACTGAATACCGGTACCTTTAGAACAGACAACGTTACTCTCTCCACTAGATGCTTTACCACCCACTGAGCAAGTAAGGTCATCCTTCTGTGGGCATCCTTTGAGCGTACAGGGAGTACACACTCCCTGTACGCTTGCACCGGCTGACATCACTACTCGGAGCCGGGTACAGTACAAGGAGCGAGCGAGCAGCTGTCGGATTTCTAATGTAAGTTACTGACTTGAGTATAAACTGAGGTCGGGTTTTCAGGCTGATTTTACAGCCTGAAAACCTCGGTTTATATACGGTATTACAGAATTATTGCGTAAATCATTGTATATACTATCTTATAATATATTATTGTATAGAATATTGTACATGGACGCTGTCATTTTTATAGTTGACATGGACATTCATTTGATAAACCGACATTTCTTCAGACAGGTTTATGAAATAGTAGTAGTAATAGAGTGGTATATCCACTCATTTTTTAAATTTCGTTATTAATGTTTAATTGAAATGGAACGGAGCTATGTCATACAATGAAACGATCAGGAGAGAGAACATACCGCGATCACCGACAGGTTCAGACTAGAGATGGCCAAACTTCCTAAAGTTCACTTAGTTTCCAAACTATAGAATTTCAGTAAAAGCTCTTAAGGTCTGTAGAGTTGAAAAGAACCCATTAAAGTCAATGAGGGATAAGAGTTCAAAAAGTTCTAATCAAATACAGTTACAATAACAATGGTAACTCACTGTAAATAGCTCTGGGACCTGGGAAATGGTCTGGGGAACACGTACATATCACCGAAACTTGTTTAAACACTAACTTCCCCCACGGACGGCAATTGTCGGCTCATTGTCCGAATGAGTTTTTGCTACATTCAAAGGTTATCGCGGAATTCAAATGTTACCGAACCAAACATTCAAGGGTTACTGAACGATACATTTGAGGGTTAGAGCAGAAACGCTTTATTCGAGGATTATAAGCACTGATTATAACTGATGACATAGCTAAACACTATTAATAACTGATGACATAGCTAAACACTGATTATAACTGATGACATGGCTTAACACTGATTATAATTGATGACATAGCTAAACACTATTAATAACTGATGACATAGCTAAACACTGATTATAATTGATGACATAGCTAAACACTATTAATAACTGATGACATAGCTAAACACTGATTATAACTGATGACATGGCTTAACACTGATTATAACTGATGACATGGCTTAACACTGATTATAACTGATGACATAGCTAAACACTATTAATAACTGATGACATGGCTTAACACTGATTATAACTGATGACATAGCTAAACACTGATTATAACTGATGACATGGCTTAACACTGATTATAACTGATAATATAGCTAAACACTGATTATAACTGATAATATAGCTAAACACTGATTATACCTGATGACATAGCTAAACACTGATTATACCTGATGACATAGCCAAACACTGATTATAACTGATGACATAGCTAAACACTGATTATAAAAAAAATAAACACTGATTATAACTGATGACATAGCTAAACACTGATTATACCTGATGACATAGCTAAACACTGATTATAACTGATGACATAGCTAAACACTGATTATAACTGATGACATGGCTTAACACTGATTATAACTGATGACATGGCTTAACACTGAGTATAAATGATAATATAGCTAAACACTGATTATAACTGATGACAAAGCTAAACGCTGATTATAACTGATGACATAGCTAAACATAGATTATAACTGATGACATTGCTAAACACTGATTATAACTGATGACATAGCTAAACATAGATTATAACTGATGACATGGCTAATCACTGATTATAACTGATGACATTGCTAAACACTGATTATAACTGATGACATTGCTAAACACTGATTATAACTGATGACATAGCTAAGCACTGATTATAACTGATGACATAGTTAAACGCTGATTATAACTGATGACAGCTAAGCACTGATTATAACTGATGACATAGCTAAGCACTGATTATAACCGATGGCCTAGATAAACACCATTTATAGGTTCATCATTTACAAGATATTAATGGCTCTTGGGTATTATATAATGAAAGATAAACCATGTTACTGGTAAATATAAACCAATCTGCAACCTTCTACCTTGTAAAAATGTTGAAACTTCTTTGAGATTTGTGATAAAGTTTTATTACACAGTAAATACTAAAGCAATATTATTTAGTAAATTATAAAGTTATATTACTCAGCAAAAAGGAACCTTGCTCCTTGTACATTCTACGTGATATCTGCGACATTAGCCATTTACTGTTCTATATACATTGGCTGTCAGTGGGTAATGGAGCAGTTGTCAATGCAGTTATGACTCACCCCTTATAATCATCGCTCAATGTTAACACCTGCCACCTCCTGTACTCAGGCAAGGCTGAGAGTCAATCACAATAAAGTGAAGGAATTCAATGGGCTGGGGTGGCAGTTTATATTGGGACCTCACCTTGATCAATCGGGCCATTGGTGACGCAAAGATGACGTTAGGAAGTTAAGAGTTTGGCAGAAGAAAAATTAAAGAAAATAGGACATCCGTAAGGAAATGAACATTAGTCAGAAAAAGTTACAAGGAGAACAAATGGGTTAAAATAAAAATGCTATGAGTTCCTGTCCTAAGAATAACCTCTGATCTCCCCATTTGTTATTTGGATTATAAAAAAAACAGGATGAATGTTATGGAACTGCTTGACTGTTCCTTTAATTTCATCTTTAAAAATAAAATGTGGAATAAGGGGGGTTTTCCCCCATTGCTTTCACTCCCAGGAGACAATCTAACACCCCCGGGGTTGTGCTGGTTTAATTAATTCATTTAAATTTTGGTCAATTTTAGTTAAATACAAATGTCTTTTTGTCAGAGGCCAGTAACAATAGGATAACCTCTAATAGAAAAGAAAAAAACGATTCCATCAGGATACCATAAGGACCGTATTTCTAAAGCCGCGTTATTGTAAAATAACGATACTGCACAACAAAAGGAAAGTTAACATTATTTCACAAAGCAGATATAAAATAGCAACTGTTACTTTTTATGTGGCCCTACATTAACTTCTGGTATCATTAAATAACATCTATTAGGTTAAAATAGCTCCCAATAATGTAAATACCCAGTAGTGTAAAATAATACCCAGAAGAGTAAAATAACACCTGATAGTGTAAAATAACACCCAATAGTGTAAAATAATGCTTGTTAGTGTAAAATAACACCTGGTAGTATAAAATAATGTCTGATAGTGTAAAATAACACCCAGTAGTGTAAGATAATGTCTGTTAGTGTAAAATGACACCTGGTAGTGTAAAATAATGCTTGTTAGTGTAAAATAACACCTGGTAGTATAAAAATAATGTCTGCTGTGTAAAATAACACCAGTAGTGTAAGATAATGTCTGTTAGTGTAAAATACACCTCAGTAGTGTAAGATATGTCTGTTAGTGTAAATAACACCAGTAGTGTACATAATGTCTGTTAGTGTAAAATAACACCCAGTAGTGTAAGATAATGTCTGTTAAGTGTAAAATACCACCCAGTAGTGTAGATAATGTCTGTTATGTAAAATAACACCCAGTCGTAGTGTAAAATAAATGTCTGTTAGTGTAAAATAACCCCAGTAGTGTAAGATAATGTCTGTTAGTGTAAAATAACCCAGTATGTAAGATAATGTCGTTAGTTAAAATAACACCCAGTAGTGTTAAAAATAATGTCTGTTAAGCTGGGTACACACACTACAGATTTCCCCGAAAGATGACAGAGAGGATCTGCAAGATCCTGTCCGTCATTTTTAAAGATCTTGCATACACACAGTCCCAAGCGCTCCCCTATGCACAGCATATACACAGCATAAGGAGAGTGCTCTGGACTCCCCTATAGGGATTTCTACCACGGCTGAGGGAAATTTTCCCCTTTTCAGAACGAGGTTCAGCGATCGAACATTCGGCGGCCGTGCGCTCGTTCGGAAAGTAGGTCACAACAGTACTTGATAAAGCCCTGATACGTGTTGGATTCGATGGTATCGGGGCTTTATTCGGTACTTGTGTGTACCCATCTTTAGTGTAAAATAACACCCACGTACTCTAAAATAATGTCTGTTGGTGTAAAATAACACTCAGTACTGTAATTAATGTCGGTTAGCGTAAAACAACCACCCAGTACTTAGATAATGTCTGTTAGTGTAAAATAACCCATACCAGTATCATACTGTAAATTAATGCCTGTTAGTGTAAAACATGTTTTTTTAGTGTAAAATAATGTTTGTTAATGTAAAATAACATCCAGTAGTGTAAAAATGTTTTTAAGTGTAAAATAATGCCTAGGAGTGAAAAATAAAGCTTGTCAGTGTAAAATACACCCAGTAGTGTAAAATATGCTTGTCAGTGTAAAATAACACCCAGTAGTGTAAAATACACCCGTAGTGCAAACAATGTCTGTTACTGTAAAATGAAATCATGTAGTGTAAAATAATGCTTGTTAGTGTAAAATAACACCTGGTAGTATAAAATAATGTCTGTTTGTAAAATAACCCCAGTAGTGTAAAATAATGCTTGTCAGTGTAAAATTAATAACCACCAGTAGTGTAAAATAATTCTGTTAGTGTAAAATGACACCCTAGTGGTAAAATATGCTTGTTATATGAAATAACACCTGGTAGTATAAATAATGTCTTAGTGTAAAATACACCCAGTAATGTAAATAATGTCTGTTAGTGTAAAATGAACCCGGTAGTGTAAAATAATGCTTTGTAGTGTAAATACCACCTGGTAGTATAAAATAATGTTTGTAAGTGTAAAATAACACCCAGTAGTGTAAAATAATGCTTGTTAGTGTAAAATAACACCCAGTAGTGTAAAATTATCTCTGTTAATGTAAAATGACGCTCGTAGTGTAAATAAGTCTGTTAGTGTAAAATGACAACCGGTAGTGTAAAATAATGCTTGTTAGTGTAAAATAACCCCTGGTAGTATAAAATAATGTCTGTTGTGAAATAACACTCAGTACTGTAAAATAATGTCTGTTAGTGTAAATAACACCCGGTAGTGTAAATAATGCTGTTAGTGTAAATAACACCTGGTAGTTAAAAATAATGTTTGTAAGTGTAAAATAACACCCAGTAGTGTAAAATAATCTTGTTAGTGTAAAATAACCCCTGGTAGTGTAAATAATGCTTGTTAGTGTAAAATAACAACCAGGTAGTGTAAAATTATTTATGTAAATGTAAAATGACACTCGTTAGTGTAAAATAATGTCTGTTATGTGTAAAATAACACCTGGCAGTGTAAGATAATTACTGCCTGACCTAATATCCAAACAGTGACACATGTAAAACAAGCACCAGGCACCGGTAGCATTAGGGGCATCATATTGGTGGAACTTGTCACAGAACCTCCGATATTTCTAACTCTGGATACAAGGAATGTCCTAACTTCACTATATAGAACGTCACTCAATAGAAACCACTACTGACACTGTAGAGATAAGATTTCATTTTACAGAATTCATACAATGGGAGAGGGAGAATAATCAATCCCAGGGCATCATAGGTCAAAGAGTGGAACATCTCCACTTATTATACATTCAACTGTATCTATAACAGAATGATCTTGATATGATCTAAAGCAATTACCAAAGATAATGAGATTCCACATGACCCAACATGCACCACGCAATACCATGAGGCCATCACCACTGACAAGGAAATGGTTCAAACTCATTACAGGGTACTCACCCAATCTTAATTTATTTTTGTACCTTCACTTATCATTCAGTTTTATTGCAGTGATGAATAATATTGGCCTGCGGGGTGGCCATCCTTCAGGCTCCGGCCAAGTGTGGTAACACTTCTGTCAACCCAATGACTGAATCAATGTTATCCTGCCAGAGAAATCAGTGTATCATTTAATATATATTTCATTTTAAATACAGAGATCAATAGGTCAAAGTTCAATCTGCTGCTTCAGAAATCTTGAAGTTTTCCAAAATGGCCAAATAATCTTGGTTGTGGTAGAAATCCATCATCGGTAGCTTCTCTTCCTGTGGTTGATAGAGTGAGTTATAGAGGTTAATATACTAGGTGTTGTAGAGTCAGTTATAGCAGGTTAGTATAGAGTGCTTTAGAGGTAGTTATAGTAGTGGTGGTAGAGGCGTTATAGAGGTTATGTGTAGAGGTGTGTGTATGAGTCGTTTACAGTCGTGGTGGTCAGGGTCGTTTCCGCGGTTTCTTGTGCGGGTGGTTGTACGACGGTCAGTTTCAGTAGTGGTGGAGGTGTTATAGCAGGTTAGTGATCGACAGGTGCTTTGAGAGGTATTATCGTAGTGGTGGTCGCGGTGTTCATAGAGTTAGTCCTCGAGGTGCTGTGTCGCAGGTCAGTTTCAGTAGTGGGTGGAGAGGTAGTTCGGGTTGTCGCTAAGAGTGGGTGTGAGTCTATGTGCGTAGGGTGTTATGTTTGTAGAGGGGTGTAATCCGTTTGCGTGTGGTGTCTCTAGAGGTTGTGTAGGCTTGTAGAGGTGAGTCTTAGCTAGGGTCAGGTATCTTAGGTTTACGCTGTTCGTGTCAGCAGGTGAGTTATATGGAGTCGTCAAAGGATGTGTTGAGGTTTCAGCTAGTGCCGTGCGAGGTGCTTGTCAGGGTAGTTATCAGTAGTGGTGGTCGAGAGTTTGCAGTTCGCTGTACGAGGTGGTTGTCGAGGTAGTTCTGTAGTGGTGGTAGAGGTAGTTATAAGTTCGTAGTAGAGGTGCGTTTGTAGAGGTTTTCTCGTGTGGTGGTCGGAGCGTATTCAGAGGTTATGTAGGGTGGTTGTAGAGTAGTTTCTAGTCGTGGTGGTCGGTAAGGTAATCAGATTGCTGAGGTGCTGTAAGAGTGTTAGGTGTGTAGTATACACGCGGTGGTGATGGTCTGGAGGTTTTCTCATGGTGGTGACGTCGTCCGGGTCTTTAGCGGTCTTTGTCTCGTTTCTCGTGTTGGTTGTCGAGAGTGTCTCATTGCGCTAATGTGCTTGGGTGACGGTCGTTACTTAGCGGTATGCTCCGGTAGATTTGTGCTATATTACCGATGGGTTTCGCCGTGTCTGGTTCTAGGGTGGTTGTGCGGTTGTCTCTAAACGTGGTGTAGAGGAGTTCAGAGGTTTCCTCACTCGGGGGTTGTCGCGGTATCCTTATAAATTCTGCGGTCGCGGTAGTTATATCGCAGGTTCTCCTCTCCGGTGGTTGTCGCGGTTCGTTCTCCCCGTGGTGGTCTCGTCGTATTCTCCGAGGTTCTCTCGCGGTGGTTGTCGCGGTACGTTCTCGACTCGTTGGTGGCTCGCCGTCGTTCTCGCGGTTCCTCCTCGCGTGGTTTCGCGGTCGTTCTCCTCTTTGAGTCGCGGTTCGTTCTCGCTGGTTTCACATCGGGTGGTTGTCGCGGCTCGTTCCACGCCTGGTGGCGGTGTCGCTGTCCGTTCCGCCGGTTCCGTCGTCGCGGTGGTTTGTACCGGTCGTTCTCCTCTAGTGGTGTCCCCGGTCGTTTCTCGCGGTTCCTCTCGCGGTGGTTGTACGCGAGTCGTTCTCCCTCTTGGTGATCGCGTCCGTCGCTTCCTCTGCGTGTTGGTACTCGCGGTGTTCGTCAGCGTCGTGTGTTCGTGGTTGTCGACGTCAGTTTCCGCTGGTTTCCTTCGCGGTGTGTTGTGCGGTCGTTCTACCTCGTGGATTCTCGTCGCGGTTCTCTCGCTGTTCGCGTCGTCTCTCTGGTGTCGGGTTTCCTATGGCGGTCGTCTCCGCTGATGCGCGGTGTCGCGTCGTCTCCTCGTGGTGGTCGCGGTCCGTTCTCGCGTTTCCTCTCGCGGTGTTGTCGCCTGTCGTTATCCTCGTGGTGGTCGCGAGTCGTTCTCGTGCTTCCATCTCGCGCGGTGGTTGTCCGCAGAGTCGTTCTCCTTGGTGGTGCGTACGTTTCTGCGGTTCATTCGCGGTTGTTGTCGCGGTGTCCTTACTCGTGGTGGTCGAGGTCAGATTCTCTTCCGTGCGTCGTTCTCCGTCCTGTCGGGTGGTGTCGCGGTCGTTCTACTCGTGGTGGTCCGGTACTTCTCGCGGTTCTCTGAGGTTTGTCGTACGTTCTCTCGTGGGTGGTCGCAGGTCCAGTTCTCGGGAGTTAGCGTGAGGTGCTTCGCGAGTCCTGTTTAGTCCTGGTCGGTTCAGTCTCTCTCGTCGTGTCGACGTGTTTCGCGTGTCTCACTCATGTCGCGGTGTCCCGGTCCTTCAGCGGGTGGGTTTCGTGGCTGCGGCGTTCTCGCTACGTCGCGTGGTTGGTCCGCGCTCGTTCTATCGGGTTGCTCCTCTTCCGAGGTCCCGCGGTTGTCTGTCCGTCGTTTCTCTCGTCCGTTGGTGGTAGATAGGTGTTTTAGAGGTGTCTGAGAGGTGGTTATGTCCCCGTAGTGTTGCTACGGGTGTAGCGAGTGTTCGCTGTTATGGGTGTTGTTAGTACGCGTTCTATCTACGTGGGTGTCAGCGGTCGTTACCTAGGGTTCCTCTCGAGTGTGGTTGTAGCGGTCCGTTATACCTCGTGGTCGTCGCGTTCGTTCTAGCCGGTTCCTAAATCGCGTGGTTTGTCGACGGTACGTTCTCCTCGTGGTGCTCGCGCGTTCTCGCGGATTCCTCTAGGGTTGTCGAGGCGTATTATCTCGCTTGGTGCGCGTAGTGTCGCGGTCTCCTCGTCGGGTCGGTGGTGTCGGTCGTTACTCGTGTGGTGTCTAGCGGTAATCGGTCTTTTAGCGGTAGTTACCAGGGGTTCGCGGTCGTCGTATTCTCTCGCGGTGGTTGTCCCGTCGTTTCGTACTCGTGTGTGGTCCGGTCGTTTCTTCCATAGCCGGTGATATCGGCGTATCTCGCGGTGGTTTCGCGTCGTATCTCAGACCGGTATCCTTCGCGGGTGTCGCGGTCGTTCTTCGGTGGTGCGCTTCGTTCTCGCGTTTCCGGTCGTTCTGCGGTCTGTCCGGTGGTTTGTAGCACGTTCAAGTGGTGGTCGCGTCAGTTCTCGCGGTTCCATTGCGGCGTGGTTGTCGCGGTCTTGTTCTCCCTCTGGTGGTCGCGTCGTTCTCGCGGTTCCTCTCGCGGTTGGTTGTCGCGGACCTGTCGTTCTCCTCTTGGTCGTGCTACTAGTTCCTCTTCGCGGTTCTACTTAGCGGTGGGTTGTCGCGGTCGTTCTCCTAGCTTTGTGTCGGCGTTCTCGGTGGTTCCTCTCGCCGGTGTTGTCGCGGTCGTTCTACCTCGTAGGTGGTCGCGGTCGTTCTCGGTTCCTCTCGCGGTGGTTGTCGCGGTCGTTTCTACTCGTGGTCGGTCGCGGTCGTTCTCGCGGTTCCCCTCGCGGGGTTGTAAGCAGTCGTCTCCGTCGTGGTCGCTGTTCTGCGGTTCCTGCATGGTTCCTCGGCGTTGTCTATCGTCGTGGTTGTCGCGTTCGTTTCTCGCGCTCCTGCGTCTTCGCGTCGTGGGTTCGCGGTGTTTGTCGCTGCTTTTCCTCGTGGTGGTCAGCGGTCGTTTCGCCGTTTGCCGTGGGTGTGTCGCGGTGTTCTCAGTCGTGGTGGTCGAGGGTCAGTTTATCGCAGTTTCGGTCGCGGTGTCATGTCCGGGTCGTTCTCACTCGTGGTTGGTCGCGGTAGTTATGAGGTTCCTCCTAGCCCGGGGTTGTCGCGGTCGTTCCTAGTAGTGTGGTCGCAGGTCGTTTCGCCGACTCTCGCGTTCTCGGTTCCGGCGGTGTTGTCCGTCGTTCTCTCCTTGGTGGTAGCGGTCGTTATCGCGGTTATCTCCCGTGCTTCGCGTGTTCTTGTGGTGGTCGCGGTTTCGCTCTTCCTCTGGGTGGTCGAGCCGGTCGTTTTCCAGGGGTTCGCTGTCTCGCGGTTTCTCGCGGTGGTCGCGGTCGTTCCTACGCTCGTGGTGGTCCGCGTTTCGTTCTAGCGGGTTCTCTCATCGGGTGGTTTGTCGCGGGTCGTTCTCATCGTGGTTGTCGCGGTCGTTTTTCGCTGGTTCCTGCTGCGTCGTGTTGTCGAGGTCGTTCTCCTCGTCGCGTGTCGCCGGTCGTTCTCTGCCGTTCGGTCTAGCGGTGCTTGTCGCGGTCGTTGCGTACCTTGGTGGTCTCGGTCTTTTGTCGCGGTTCGTCTAGCGGTGTTGTCGCGCGTTTCCTCGTCCGTGGGTGGTCGCGTTCGTTCTCGCGGTTCCTCTCGCTTGGGGTTTCCCGGTGGGGTTGCGTCGTTGCGTTACTTCGAGTGTTGTAGCGCCCTCAGCAGTGCAATTGCGGTGTGTACTGCGTTTCCTCGTCTCTCAGACTTATGCGTTAGGAGTGCTTGCGGTGTTTAGTTGAGGATATAGGTATACGCGTGGTTGTAGCCGGTTTCTCTAGGGTCTCGGTGTTTTAGGTTCCTCTGCGACTGCGTTTCCGAGGTTCGTTCTCTCGTGGGTTGTCGCGGTCCGTTCATCGTGTGTCGCGCGTTTCTGCTTCCGCCGTGGTTGTCCGGTCGTCTCCTCTCGATGGTGGTCGCCGGTCGTTTCGCTGCTTCCCTCTCTGGTGGTTGTCGCGGTCGTTCTCATCTAGTGGTGGTCGCCGTCCGTGTCTCCGGTTCCTCTCGCGGTCGGTTGTCGCGTGTCGTTCACTCCTCGTGTGGTCGCGTTCGTTCTCGCGAGTTCCTCTCACGCGGTTGTTGTCGCGGTCGTTTCTCCTCAAGTGGTGTCGCGGTCGTTTATCGTGGTTCCTCTCAGGGTGTTGTCGCGGTCGTTTCTCCTCGTGGTGGTCGCGGTCGTTCTTCGGCTGTTCCTCTCGCGGTTGGTTGTCGCGGTCGTTCTCCTCGTGGTGCGCTGTAGTTTGTCGCGGGTACTCTCGGGTGGTTGTAGCCCGCGGTGTTCGTCGATTAATTCTCTTGGTGGTCGGGTCGTTCTCGGGTTCCTGTAGCAGTGGTTGTCGCGGTGTTCACGTGGTGGTGAGGTCAGTTCCGTACGCGGTTCCTTCAGCAGGTGAGTTGTCGCGGTCGTTATCCTGTCGTGGGATCGCGGTCGTTCTCGCCGTTCGTGTCGCACGGTCGTTCGTCTGCGGTCCTTACTCAGTCGTGGTGGTCGCGGTCGTTCTCGTGCTGTCGCGGTCGGTTGTCGCGTGTGCTTGTGTCCGCGGTCGTTCTCCTCGTGGTGGTCAGCGGTCGTTCTAGCAGGTCCTATCGCCGTGGTTGTCGCGGTCTTTCTCGTCGTGGTGGTCGCGGTCGTTTTCGCGCTTATCGCAGGTTAGTTCTCGCGGTTCGTGATCGCGTGGTTGTCGCGGTAGTTCTCCTCGTGTTTTTCGCGGTGTTTCTCGCGGTCCGTCTCGCCGTGGTTGTCGCGGTCGTTCTCCTCTGGTGGTCCCGGCGTTTCTCACGCTTCCTCTCGCGGTGGTTGTCGCGGTCTTTTCTCCTCGGGTGGTCGCGTTCCCCGTTCTCGCGTTCCGTCTCGCGTGGTTGTCTGCGGGTCCGTTCTCCTCGGCGTGGTCCGCGTTTCGTTCTCGCCGGTTCCTCCGCGTTGGTTTGTCGCCGTCGTTCTCTCGTGGTGGTCGCGGTCGATTTTTCGTGGTTCCTCTCGCGGTGGTTGTCGCGGTCCGTTTCTCCTCGTGGTGGTCGCGTCGTTCTCGCGGTTCCTGCTCGCGGTTGTTGTCGCGGTCGTTCTCCTCTGTAGGTAGGTCGCGGTCGTTGTGCGGTTCCTCGTCTCGGTGGTTGTCGCGGTCGTGCCGCGGTGCTTGTAGAGGTAGTTTATAATAGTGGTGTGAGGTAGTTATAGAGGTTGTGGTAGAGTGCCGTGTAGAGGTAGGTTTATAATATTGGTGGTAGATGTAGTTAAGAGGTTATGTAGCGGTGGCTTGTCGCGGTCGTTCTCGTAGTGGGTGGTCGAGGTCGTTTCTAGAGGTTAGTGTAAGTCGTTGTAGAGTAGTTAAGTAGTGGTGGTATAGGTCGTTGTCTCGCTGTTTCAGTGTAGCGGTGGGTTGTAGAGGTCGTTATCGTCTGGTGGTCGCGGTCGTTTCTCGCGGTTCGTGTCGCGGTGGTTGTCACGGTCGTTCTCGTCTCGGTGGTCCGGTCGTTCTCGAGGTTCGTGTCGCGGTGGTTGTCCGGTCGTTTCTCATAGGGGTGGTCGCGTCGTTCTCGCCGTTTTCGTGTCGCTTTGGGTTGTTCGCGGTCGTTCCTCCTACGTCAGCGTCGGTCGTTCTCGCCCGTTCGTGTCGCGCGTGTTGTCGCGGTAGTTCTAATCGTCGACGGTCGAGTAGTTATAGAAGTTAGTGTAAGGTGCTTGCCAGGTAGTTTCGTAGTGGTGGTAAGAGGTCGTTATGGCGGTTCGTGTCCCGAGGTGCTTGTAGAGGTAAGTTATCCTGTGGTGGTCGCGGTCGTTTTCTCGCGGTTTCGTGTCGCGTGGTTGCGAGATGTTCTCGTCGTGGTGGTCGAGGTCGTTTTCGAGGTTATTGCGCGGGTGCTTGTCGCGGTCGTTCTCGTCCCGTGGTGGTCGCGGTCCTTGTCTCGCGGCTTCGTGTCTACGGTGTTGATCGCGGTCGTTCTCCTCGTGGTGGTCGCGGTCGTTCTCGCGGGTGCGTGTCGCGTGTGGTTGTCGCGGTCGTCTCCTCGTGGTGGTCCCGCTGTCCCGTTTCCTCGCGTTTCGGGTCGCGGTGGATGCGCCGGTCGTTCTCGTACTGGTGGTAGCGTCGTTCTCGCGGTTCGTGTCGCGGTCGTTGTCGCGTCGTTCTCGTCGTGGGTGGCGCGGTCGTTTTCAGCGGTTTCGTGTCGCGGTGGTTTGTGCGGTCGTTCTCGTCGTGGGTGGTCGCGGTCGTTCTCGCGGTTCGCTGCTCGCGGGTGGTTGCCGCGGTCGTTCCTCGTCGTGGTGGTCTCGGTCGTTCATCCGGTTCGTGTCGCGGTGCTTGTCGCGGTCGTTCTCGTCGTGGTGGGTCGCGTCGTATCTCGCGGTTCGTGTCGCGTCCTTGTCCGGTCCGTTCTCCTCGTGGTGGTCCCCCGCCGGTCGTTCTCGCGGTTTTCGTGTCGCGTGGTTGTCGCGGTCTTTCGCCCGTCTCGGTCGCGGTCGTTCTCGCGTTCGTGTCGCGGTTGGTGGTCGCGGTCGTTCTCGTCGTGGTGGTCGCGGTTCGTTCTGGGCGGTTAGTGTCGCGGCTGCTGTAGCGGTCGTTCTCCTCGTGGTGGTCCAGCGGTAGTTATAGAGGTTAGTGTCGAGTGCTTGTAGAGGTAGTTTATCTTCTTGGTGGTAGCGGTAGTTATAGAGGTTAGTGTAGACGGTGCTTGTAGAGGTATGTATAGTAGTGGTGCTAGAGGTAGTTCATAGAGTTAGTGTAGAGGTGGTTGTCGAGGTAGTTCTCTTTTTTAAAAAAAAGTGGTGGTAGAGGTAAGTTATAGAGTTAGTGTAGAGGTGCTTGTAAAGGTATTTATAAATAGTGTTGGGTAGAGTTTCGTTTATAGAGGTTAGTGGTCGAGGTAGTTGGGAGGGAGTTATAGTAGTGTTGGTAGAGGTAGTTATAGAGGTAGTGGTAGAGGTGCTTGTAGAAGGTTAGTTATAGTAGTGTGCTAGAAAGGTAGTTATAGAGGTTAGTGTAGAGTTGTTGTAGAGGTGTTTGTAGTGGGTGGTAGATGTAGTTTAAAGATGTTATGTAGAGGTGGTTGTAGAGGGTATTTTATCGAAGTGGTGGTAAGAGGTAGTTATAGAGTTAGTGTAAGAAGGTGGTTTGTAGAGGTAGTTATAGTAGTGGTGGTAGACAGAGGTAGTTATAGAGTTAGTGGTAGAGTGCCTTGTAAGAGGTAGTGATAGTAGTGGTGATAAAGGTATTTATAGAGGTTTAGTGGTAGAGGTGGTTTTGTAGAGGTCATAGTCGTGGTGTAGAGGTAGTTATAGAGGTTTAGTTGTAGAGGTGCTTGTATAGTTTTATACTATTGGGTGTAGAGGTTTATAGAGGTTAGTGTAGAGGTGGTTGAAGGTAGTTTTATAGTAGTGGTGGTAAGTAGTTATAGGGTTAGTGTAGAGGTGTTTTCGAGGTAGTTATAGTAGTGGTGGTAGATGTAGTTATGAGGTTAGTGTAGCATGTGGTTGTGCGAGGTCGTTATAGTAGTGGTGGTAGATGTCGTTCTCGAGGTTCGTGTCGAGGTGGTTCGTCGCGGTACGTGCTGCAGTGATGGTCGCCGGTCAGTTCTCTGCGTTTTCGTGTAAGCGTTTGATTGCGCGGTAAGTTCTAGTAGTGGTGGTCGCGTCCGTTCTAGTCGTGGTGGTCGCGGTCGTTCTTCGAGGATTCGTGTCTCGGTGGTTGTCGCGGTCGTTCTCGTCCGTGTTGGTCGCGGTACGTTCTCGCGTTAGTGTATCGTTGCTTGTTAGAGGTAGTTGCATAGTAGTGGTGGTCGATGGAGTTCTAGAGGGTTAGTGTGCGTGGTTGTACAGAGGTCCGGTTCTCTAGGCGTGTTGGCACGCGCGTTCTCGCTGTTCGGTCAGGTGGTTTTCGCGGTTCTTATCGTCAGTGTGGTCGCGGTCCTTACTCGTCGTGGGTGGTAAGGTCTTCTCCGCGGTTCGTGTCGCGGGGGTTGTCGCGGTCCGTTCTCGTCGTGGTGGTCGCGGTCGTTCTCGCGTGTTCGTTGTCGCGGTGCTTGTTCGCGTCGTTCTGTCGTTTGGTGCCGCGGTCGTTCTCGCGGTTCGTGTCGCGGTGCTTGTCGCGGTCGTTCTCGTCGTGGTGTTCGCTGTCGTTCCTAGCGGTTCGTGTAGACGGGCGTTGTTCTAAGTTATTCCTCAGAGTGGTGGTAGAGGTAGTTTCATGGAGGTTTTTCGTGTCCGGGTGGTTGTCCGTTATTTTCTCGGTAGTGGGGTAAAGGTGGTTGTAGAGTGGTGATAGACGGTGGTTGTAGATCACAAGGCAGGTTGGTTAATCTAAATACTTCGGTCACATGAGGTTTGTATGTTATGGGCACCTTACGTGTCACATGTTTTGTTTGAATTACAATCTCTGCTTCCGCCCTGATATTTATAAGACAGAGATTTCCTCCTGATTCATTGTAAACTCTATAGGAAGGGTTCCACCAGTGGAATACGTCCACTATAAGTCTCAGATTTTAAATGGACTTGCCGATAATGTTGGGTAGAATGGTTTAATAGGCAGCAATTTAGGTTCATTTTCTATTTTCCTTACACCCTTTGGATACCTTGTATCCGTTGAACAACGGGACCCAGATCCAATGGGATTTGCGAATATCGGCCATGGGTACAGCTAGCTTAAAGGTAAACAATCAATAATTAAAATCAAACCTCTATTACAAAAACAAAAAATGGAATAGGTATTGTACTGATAACACTGGTATAGAATATTCCGATATACCCTACAATCAGATTGTTGCATGTATGGTCCTTATAACCCTTATATTTGCCCTATTTGCTAGTCGCAATTGTAGTAACCTGAACATTCCTTCTTAAACAAAATCAAAATAGAATCAAAAGCAGAATTACTACCCGCAAAATCCAGTCAGTTGCACAAATCTATTTTGTTTTTAAACGTACATGCACACAAAATGATAAGCATTAATTGATTTATACTTTATAACGGTTATCCCAGCGACAATCACTGATCACGTGGCCAATGCCAAAATTTTCAAATGTTGAAAGTCAACAGAATGGACGCAGAACCCCTCTGCTCCCAAACGAATCCCAACACCAGAATGGATGCTCTTGTATGAAACCAAAAAGTACGAAACCGCAATAATTAAAAACTTTTGTTTACATTTGTATCTTAGTGAGCTTTGTGTTGCTTTCCGTAAGGGGTTCCTGGTTACTTAGGATGGCACAGTTATGCTGCAAATTCCTCATTCATTTAACTTGTGTAATCAGAAGAAATAGTTCACAACCTTTACTTGGAAGTATATCCATATTTAATAATGTGTAGATATGCAATTGTTATCTTTATCCTCTTTAATCTTTCTATGGTCAGCCTTTTACTGAATATTGTTTCTGGAACGCCGACGGCCATCTATCCCAAAATTCTACAAAAGTCTCATCTGCTCTCTCTGTGCTCAGTGAGTTAAATCCAATGACATTTCCTGCATTATAGGCAAAGGACTAAAGAAATCTCACTGGTAGAAATTATACATTTTGATTGCCCTGTGAATCTTCATATACCTTGTTTACATTATTGGGGTCATAATGTCGAACATCCAATATCCGCAAAACGTTCAAACCTCCATGAATATATTTGTGTATATCAATATTATATGTGTGTGTGTGGGTGTGTGTGTTCTGATGACCATCCTTTTTGGTATTTGAAACTGTTTAACACCGCTAAACAGTTATTTTGTCAGTGTAATATAGTCCTTATATATGTGTATCTTCATAGATAATTTGCAATCCTTGAGTTTTTTAAGGAGCTACCAATGAGTGGGGGGTATAGTATATTAACATATATTGAAAGGTGTTATATTTATGTGTAATCTCACTATTAATAAATTAAATGACCTCAATAAATGTATATAATATAGCATGACTTTATATTAACATCAACTTGCTTACAGGCTAAGATTTCCTATTTTAATATGTCTAGTCACAATGGAGTTAAACCACACTCTGTGGTCTCCGTGGATACTGAAAGGGAAGTGGTAATGTCAGTATAAAATCCAATTATTTACTGTTTGTAAAACCTGTTGACAGTCTAACCATCATAAAACCTTTCTGTATGCTATCCAGGAACGGATGTGCATGTAGGAAAGATGATATAATAAAAGATGATACTTTGCATGTTTCTCTAGGTAACCGGAGGGGTGAATAGTGGATTTTTTTTTAGGGTCCTCAGTCACCCAATGGTGCTGTTTCCGCTTTAAACTGCACATTGTGCCTGCATTACCTGGGTCTATTCTCAACCTGCCGTTTATTCCACTTGGATTCTCTAGATTCTAGCCCAGGCAGGCAGGTTGAATAGCAAGGGAGGGAAGTTTAGTAAGTTTATGAATGCTGCGCTTGAAAGTAACCTACATATATTTCTCTAATTTATAGGTAAGGTGAAGGGGCAGATGGATCACTTTTGCATGTGTGGGTAGGAATCATAAAGGCTGACCATGGGGGTTTTTAATATATTTATTTCAAAAATTGGCTTCATTCATGATGTATGAAAACTAAATTTTTCCAGAGGTGTAGTTTTTAAAACATGTTGCTCTATATCAGAGGCTGTCTTGCATCTGTATAGATTCCCCTTAACCAATGGACATAAAGAAGAAACTTAACTGCTTAACAAGAAAATGCTGGGTGTTGCAGTTTTCACACCTGTGAAAGGTCACACGTTCAACACCCCTGCTCTATACTATTAGGCTGTATTTTCATTGGACAGGCATTAGCTACAGGACTTAAGGCAGAAACTTACTGCATGAGAAAGGTTTAACACCCCTGCGCTAATAACCATTTAGGCTGTATTATCTGGTAAATGCCTTAGCTACAGGACATTGAAAAAAACTACTGCTACCGGAATGCTGGCATTTGTAGTTTTACAACATGTGAAATGTCACAAGGTCATCACCCCTGCTCTTTTGTCCATTAGGCTGCATTACATCTGGACACATCATAGCTACAGCCTTAAGAAAGACTTCTGTAAACACGATTCCGGGGAGTTCATAATTTTCAAACTGTGAAAGTCACAAGTTCAACATCCACCCTGCCTCTATACTATTGGCTGTATGTATCTTGACACATGATTTTAGCACAGGCTATAAATGATATACTTTGCATGTGCTTGCGCCCATTTCAGGGGAGTGAGAAATATATAAAGTGACAGTGGGATAGAGATGGACTGAACTTGTCGAAAGTTCGGTCGTTTTTCGAACTTTCGAACTATATAGAAAGTTCGAAATTTTCGAAAACAGACCCCATTAAAAGTCGATGGGAGTCAATAGTTCCGAAAAGTTTCTAATGAAATACATTAAAATAATCAATGGTAACTTAATGTAAATGGCGGTGGGACCCTTGGAAATGGTCTGGGGAACATGTTTCCAATATCCAGGACTTCGAACTCAATTTTACTCTCATCGCGCTATTTTTCGAGTTCCGTTCGTGCCTAGGTACCAAGGAACTTTTACTCGTGGATTGGATGCTCGCTATAGGTTTTAATGACCCTTTTACTCGTAGATTCGATGTTGCGTCTAGATACCCATGGACTGTTCTTGTGGATCGATTCTCGCGTATAGGAGCTTAATGGCACGTTACTTACTCGTAAGTCGATGTTGGCGCTTCCTAGGTTACCCATGGACATTTTTACTTCGCGGATTCGATGCTCTCGTTGGCATTTAATGGACACTTTCCTCCGTAGATTCGATGTTTCGCGCCTAGGACGATGTCATTTGTACTCGCGATTCGATGCTCCTCCGTATAGGTTTTAATGGACACTTTAACTCGGAGATCAAGTTCACTCCTAGGTGACCATGTACATTTTACTCACGGATTCGATTTTTTTTGCTCGTCGTACTAGGCGTTAATGGAACACTTTAAGCTTTCTCGTAGATTCGATGTTCGCGCCTAGATACCATGGACTTTTTACTCGCGATTTGTGTTCGCGTATAGGCTTTAAATGAACACTTTCTCGTAGATCGAGGTCGCGGCGCCTAGGTACCATGTACATTTTTACAAACTAGCGGATTCGAATCTCGCGTATAGGCTTTATGGACACTTTTACCGTAGATTCGATTTTGTTGGCCTAGATCCATGGAACCCTTTTGCTTGAGGATTCGATGCCGCATATAGGCTTTACTGAAGACTTTTACTCTAGATTCGATGTTCGCGTCTAGGTATCATGGACATTTTACTCGCGGATCGATGCTCGTGTTAGGTTTTTAATGACACTTTACACCCGCGGATCGATGCTCGCTTTCGCGCCTAGATAACCATGGTGACACTTTACCTTCGCGGATTCGATGCTCGAATATAGGTTCATGGACATTTTTACTCGCGGATTCGACGATGCTCGCGTATAGGTTTTTATGGACCACTTTACTCGCCTGATTTCTTGCCTCTTGTATAGGTATAATAGGCCTTTTACTCTCATATTCGAACGGTCAAACCTTCGATATTATCGAAAGTCCGAAATATCGAATAAAGGATCTCCCGGGTCCGTTAATAAGTTTGAGAAGTCCAAATTCTTTCGCAATTTCGAATTAGTTTTGCTTGAAAACTCGTGTTCGTGTTCTATTCCATCTCTAGACATGAAAGTAGTAGGGGATTTTAAAGGTCAAAAACTCAAACCTGGGAGTTTTTTCAGTTATCTTCCGACAACTTATTTTTTTTTAGTTTTAACCATTTTAATTACATGCATTTGTAACCAGATATTTACTCACAAGTTCTTTAATATCATTCTGGAAAAGGGATCTGCCTTCTCACTCTGCTTAGTGCGCTTTTATATTTTGAGCAATGTGCAGAAGAAGCGTCAGGGGAAACAGCATCAATCATTGGTTTTGATGTCAGTTGTCACAGCCTTGATTGACTGCATGAAGGGAGGGCCACTTACAACACGGCCAAAATGGGGATACATAATTATCCTTAAATATTGGTTAGTAAAACTTTTAATAGTGGGCTGAATTATCAGTTGGGATTGGATGAAGGTTACTGGCATGTGTATTGTACATTATTTAAATCAGGAAATTCAAGCTGAAGAAATTAAATTAGTTTTAGACCGAGACTTAATCCTTTAAAACAATTTACGAAACATTTTCTTGATTGCCATTAAATTGTTTCCCGCACAGATGATATTATTGCCGTTATGTAAATACCGACATTCCTTATGCGGCACTAGACAGCCAACTAGGTGTCCTATCAATGACAATCAATTGAATCCACATGCATAATTATATCATTAACCGTATTGATGCCGAGTGGTGCTGCAATTACACTGCCTGGGAGTAACACTTAGAACAGACCTGGTATTCGTACGATGGGTCACCCCTTCCTCTTACCTGTTTATACAAATATGTTCATACAGGATAAAAAGAATGTGAGGGTTTTGTGATGGGACAATGGTCTGTGTGTATTTAATGGGAACAAGCATTGGTGTCCAGGTTTCAATTTGGAGTTTTGGAATATTTCTAATACATAACATGGTAATCCATTCTCTAGTCTCTCTCTTGCTAATAGAACTGGGCGGATCTACATAAATGTATCGCATATATCTCTTGTCTAAAATATAGAACTGGAAAGCGGGCGGAGCTACATAAACTGTATCCATGGTCTCTTTCTCAAGGTGATAGAACGTAGGGACGGAGCTACAGAAATGTTAATCCATTCTCTTTCTAAATATTAGAACTTGGGCGGAGCTACCTAAATGTATCCATTCTCTTTCTAAATAAGAAAAACCAGGTGGGTGAGTATATAGCACGAGAACTTAACATTGTATGGCCTATTTCCTTTCTAAATATAGAACCGGTGGACTTACATAAAATGGTATCCCCAAATTTTCTATTTATAAATATAACAAGGCAGAGCTACATAAATGTATCCATGGTCACCTTTTTCTAATATAGCACCAGTGGACTACATTAATTGGTATCCATCTCTCTTTTCTAAATCTAGAACTGGGCAAGCTACATAAATGTATCCATTCTCTTTCTAATATAGAACGGGCGGAGCTACAGAAAGGTAATCCATTTCTATTTATAGAAATTAGAACTAGCGGAGCTACATATGTGTATCCATTCTTTTTTCTAAATATAGAACCATGTTGAGCACAGTAAATGTATCCCATTCTCTTTCACAATATAAACTGGGGCGGAGCTACATAAATGTTAATCGCATTCTCTTTCTAAAATACTAAGAACTGGGGCGAGCTACATACATGTATCCATTATTCTATTTTCTAAATATAGAACCAGGTGGAGTTAACTGAGAACATAATGTATCCATTCTAATTCTTTCTAAGATATAAGAACTCAGGTGGAGTTACATAAATGAATCCATTCTCTTCTTCTAATATAGACCCAGGTGAGCTACATAAAGTGTAGTCCCTTATCTTTCTAAATATAGCACGGGTGGAGTTAACATAAATGGTATCCATATCTATTTCTAATAGAACCAGGTGTAGTACATATGATCCCTTCTCCTTGTCTAAATCTCGAACCTAGGTGGGAGCTACATAAATTGCTCCATTGTCTCTTTCTATATAGAACTGGCGGAGCTCATCATGTATCCCATTCTGCTTTCTAATTAAACCGGGAGACCGGGGGATAGAACCCACGCCCGGGCGGAGCTACATCAATGTAATCCAGTCTATTTCTAACCAATATAGAACGGGGCGGAAGTCAACATAAATTTATCCATTCTCTTTCTAAATATAGAACCGGGCTGAGCTACATAAATTATACCATTCTTTCTAAATATAGAACTGGGCCGGAGGCACATAAATGGTTATCCTCTCTTTCTAAATTAATAGACCAGGTGGAGTTACATAAATGTAATCCATTCCTCTTTCTAAATATAAGAACCATGCGAGTACATAATTAATCCATTCCTTTCTATATAGAACTGGGCGGAAGCTACAATAAAAGTTATCCTTCCTCTTTCTAACTATAGAACCGGAGAACCGGCCCGGAGCTACATAAAATGTATCCTTCTATTTCTACATATAGAACTGGGCGGAGCTACATAAATGTATCCATTCTATTATAAATATAGAAACTGGGCGAGCTACCATAAATGTATCCAGTCGCTTTCTCATATATAAACCAGTGTGGAGTTACCACTAAATGTCTTCCATTCTCTTTTCTAAATATAGAACCGAGGGGTGAGTTACATAATGTATGCCATTCTCTTAATTAGAAACTCGCCCTTTATCATGCTATCGTCACCTGCTTAAATGCAACCCAACCGCTCAGTTGAAATGGAACCCTGGTTATTAGCTTAGTAATACCCACAGGAATGAACTACATGAAGAATATGGGTGTTATTCATAGTGTCTGGTAATCGGCTGTGATATAATGTAATGTATTCCCATAATTTCTAATCATCTAATCAACGGAAAACAAAATAACAAACAAAAGAATCAAACGACTCAGACGACAACATCAACGGGGGGGAAGGTGGCGGTAACGAACAGGGAGATAGGAGAAAAAGAATAAAAATGTTACAGGGACCCCTTCTCCAACCAATTCTATTTTATAAACTAACATGGAACCTCACCGCATTTATGTCACTTTCCCCCAGTTCTAATATTTATACAATAGATGGATACTTTTGTGCTCCGCCTGTTTCTATACTTTAGAAAGAGAATGATACATTTATGTAGCTTCTCTTCCCCTCCCGTTCATGTTAGAAAGAAAAAGGATATGGGGGGGCCCCGCCTGGTTCTTATATTTTGAAAGAAGAATGGTACTTTATGTAACGCCAAACTCCAACTCCATCGCACCTTCTCTCCGACTCACTAAGACTCCACCCTGATGGAACTCACACTCCCCTGGTTCTAGATTTAGAAGAGATTGATTACATTTACATGTCTGCTCCTCCCCAGTTCTAATTCACCAGTTCTAATATTTAAAAATGAGGAATGGATAACATTTATGTAAAGCTCTCCGCCCCCCGCGGTTCGGGTTTTCTATAGTTTAGAAAGGAATGAGGCTACATTTTTTTATGTAGCTGCGCCGCGGCCAGGGAGAGATGGAAAAAAGGGGGGGAAAGAATGGATGGAACATTATGTAAGCAGCAGGGTCTGATTAGAAAGAGAATGGGAACATGTATGTAAGACTCCAGCCAGGCGTATCTTTAGAACGATATGGCTACTATTCATGTAGCTCCCCCGTGTCTATCTTAGAAATAGAATGGAACATCTTATAGTAGCTCGCCACCTGGTTCTATATGTAGAAAAGTGAATGAACATTTATGTAGCTCCCCCGTGTCTTATTAAAAAGAATGGTACTTATAACTCGGGCTCCACGTTTTCTATATTTTAGAAAGAGAATGGATGCATTTATGTTACTCGCCAGTTCTAATTAGACAAAGAGAAGGTACATTTCATGTAGCTCCCACTGGTTCTTATAGTTGAAAGAGAATAGATACAGTTAGGTAGCTTCCTGGCCATTCTACTATTGAAAGAGAATGGATACATTTGATTACGGCTCCAGCCCGAGTTCTAATCATTGTAAAGGAGAAATGGATACATTTATAATACTGTATATTTAGAAGAATCTCTTGTACGCCCCTTATAGAATGATGATCTTAGAACCCATGTTCAGTATTAGAAAAAGAATGGATACATATATGAGCTCCCCTAAGTTCTTATAGTTAGTAAGAATGGATAACTTTATGTAGCTCCGCCCAGTTTCTTTTTTCCTTCTGAAAGTTCTTTCCTAGTCCTCCATGTCCTCGTTTTCCCCATCTTTTAGCTCCTTACCTGGTTCTCTTCGACAGAGAACACTGTTGCTCGCTTCTTATATATGGATAAATTTAGTACCGAGTTTATTAGAAGAATGGATCCATGTATGCTAGCTTGCCCAGTTATTTAATATATAAATCGAATTGGATATACATTATGTAGCTCCCACCCGGTTCTTATATTTGAAAAAGAGATGGATACATTGATGATCGCTATAATTAAAAAGAGGATAACTTTAGCTCCACCTGGTCTAGTATAGCTTAGGAAAGAGAATGGCTACATGTTTATGAATCACTGTTCATATTAGAAAGATGAAGATTCGTGCTTATGTCGGGTAGTCTCCGCCCAGGTTCTTTTTAGAAGAGCAATGCTACATTTATTAGCTCCGCCCAGTTCTCATATTTAGAAAGAGAATGGAACATTAGTAGCTCGCCCAGTTCTATAATTTAGAAAGAGAATGGATACATGTTCCATGTAGCTCCTCCCAGGTCTATCTTTAGAAAGAGGAATGGATCCATTTATGTATTTAGTAAATATTCCAAAATCTAAATTGAAACCTGACCCAATGCTTTGTTCCCATAAAAATCACACAGGACCATTTGTCCATCACAAACCCTCACATCTTTTATACCTGTTATAACACTATTTGTATAAAACCAGGTAAGAAAGAAGGGGTTGACCATCGTACGTAATACCAGGTTCTGTTTATAGATGTTAATCCAGCAGTGTAATCTGCAGCACTCGAGCATCAATAAGGGTTTAATGATATATTATGATGTTGGAGTTCCATTGATTGTCATTGATTAGGACCCATCGTTGGCTGTCTGTGCCGCATAATGAATGTCGGATGGTACATATACGCATAAGATATAATCATATGTGGGGAAAACAATTTAATGGCAATCAAGAAAACTGTTCGTAAATTGTTTTAAAGGATAAGTTCTGAGGCATTAAACTAATTTCTTCTCTTTCAGCCTTGAATTTCTGATTTAAAATAATGTAACAATATCACATGCAGTAACCCTTCATCTCAAATCCCAACTGAGTATATTCAGCACACTTATTAACAGTTCCTTACTAACCAGATATTTAAGGATAATTATTATCCCATTTGGCAGTGTAAGCTGGCTCCTCCTCCATGCAGTCAATCAAGGCTGTGACAACTGACATCACAACCAAAGATTGATGTCGTTCCCCTGCTGCTTCTTCTGCACATGCTCAAACTATAAAAGGCTCACTAGCCCAGATGAGAAGGCAGATCCCTTTTCCAGAATGAAAAGAACTTGTGATAAATATCTGGTTACAAATGCATGTAATAAACTGGTACAACAAAAACAAAATTAAGTGTCGGAAGATAACTGACAACTCCACCCATTTTTAGTTTTGCCCTTTAAAATCCCTACTACTTTCATGTCTAGAGATGGACTAGAACACAACACGAGTCAAGCAAAAATCTTAGTTCCGAATTCGAACGAATTTGGACCTTCCAAACTATACCGGACCCGGATTTTCGATATTTGCGGCCTTTCGTAAATATCGAATGTTTGACGTTCGATATGAGAGTAAAATGCCTATTATACCTATACAAGAGATCGAATCCGCGAGTAAAGTGTCCATTAAAACCTATACGCGAGCATCGAATCCGCGAGTAAAATGTCCATGATACCTATATTCGAGCATCGAATCCGCGAGTAAAGTGTCCATGGTAATCTAGGCGCGAAGCGAGCATCGAATCCGCGATAAAGGTCCATTAAACCTATACACGAGATCGAATCGCGAGTAAATGTCATGATACTAGACGCGAACATCGAATCTATGAGTAAAGGTCTTCATTAAAGCCTATATGCGAGCATCGAATCCTCAAGCAAAATGTCCATGGTATCTAGGCACAAACATCGAATCTACGAGTAAAGTGTCCATTAAAGCCTATACGCGAGCATCGAATCCGCTAGTAAAATGTACATGGTACCTAGGCGCGAACATCGAATCTACGAGTAAAGTGTCCATTAAAGCCTATACGCGAACATCAAATCCGCGAGTAAAATGTCCATGGTACTAGGCCGAACATCGAATCTACGAGTAAAGTGTCCATTAAAGCCTATACCGAGCATCGAATCCGTGAGTAAAATGTACATGGTACCTAGGAGTGAACATTGAATCTACGAGTAAGTGTCCATAAAACCTATACGCGAGCATCGAATCCGCGAGTAAAATGTACATCGTACCTAGGCGCAACATCGAATCTACGAGTAAAGTGTCCATTAAATCCTATACGCGAGCATCGAATCCGCGAGTAAATGTCCATGGTACCTAGGCGCAAACATCGAATCTACGAGGTAAAGTGTCCATAAGCCTATACGCGAGCATCGAATCCACAAGAAAATGTCCATGGTATTCTAGACCGAACATCGAATCTACGAGTAAGTGTTCATTAAACCTATAGCGAGCATCCAATCCACGAGTAAATGTTCATGGTACCTAGGCACGAACAACTCGAAAATAGCGCGAGTGAGAGTAAAATTGAGTTTCGAATGTCCTGGATTGGAACATGTTCCCCAGACCATTTCCCGTCCCACAGCCATTTACATTAAGTTACCATTGATATTTTAATGGTATTTCATTAGACTTTTCGAACTATTTGACTCCCATCGACTTTATGGTCTGTTTTCGAACTTTCGAACTTTCTATATAGTTCGAAAGTTCGAAACGGACCAACTTTCGAAAGTTCGTCCATCTTCTATCACTGTCACTTTATTATATTTCTCACTCCCATAAAATGGGGCAGCACATGCAAAGTATCTCATTTATAGCCTGTTGCTAAATCATGTGTCCGATACATACAGCCAATAGTATAGAGCAGGGTGTTGAACTTTGTGGACCTTTCACATGTTTAAATTTAAACTCCCAGGAATCTGTGTTTACAGTAAGTCTCTTCTTAATGTCCTGTAGCATGGCATTGTCCAGATGTATACAGCCTAATGGCAAAGAGCAGGGGTGATGACCTTGTGACCTTCACATGTTGTAAAATACACAAATTCCAGCATTCTCTGTTAGCAGTAAGTTTTTTCTCATGTCCCGGAGCTAAGGCATTTATCCAGATGTAATACAGCCTAAATGGTATAGCGCAGGGGTGTTAAACCTTTCTCATGCAGTAAGTTTCTCCTTAATGTCCTGTAGCTAATGCTGTCCCAGATGAAATACAGCCTAATAGTATAGAGCAGGGGTGTGAACTTGTGACCTTCACATGTTTGAAAACTGCAACACCCAGCATTCGCTGTTAGCAGTAAGTTTCTTCTTTATGTCCATTGGTTAATGAATATATACAGATGCAATACAGCCTAATGATATAGAGCACTGTTTAAAAAACTACAACTCTGGAAAATTTAGTTTTCTACATCCTGAATAAAGCCATTTTTCTGAAATACATATATTAAAAACCCATGGTCATGCTTTAGTGATCCTACCCAAAACATGCAAGTGATCCATCTGCCCTTCCATCCTTACCTATTACATTAGAGAATATTATGTAGGTTACTTTAAGCAGCAGCATTCATAAACTTACTAAAACTTCCCTCCCTTGCTTATTCCACCTGCCTGCCTGCGAATCTAGAGATCCAAGTGGAATAAACCTGCAGGTCTGAGAATAACACCAGGTATCCAGGCCACAATGTGCAGTTCAAGCTGAACAGCACCATTGGGTGACCTGAGACCCTAAAAAAAATCCACATTTTCACCCTCCAGGTTACCTAGAGAACATGCAAAGTATCATCCTTTATATCATCTTTCCTACATGCACATCAGTTCCTGTGTAGCATAACAGAAAGGTTTTTTATGATTGGTTAAGACTGTCCACATGTTTTACAAACAGTACATCATTGGATTTTATACTGACATACCACTTCCTTTCAGTATTCCCACGGAGACCCACAAAGTGTGTTTAACCTCCCATTTTGACTATCTCATATTAAAATAGGAATCTTAGCTCTAAGCAAGTTTTATGTTAAGATCAGTCGTGCTATACTTTATATACATTTATTGATGGTCATTAAATAGTAATAGTGAGATACACATACATATACACTTTCCTATAGTAATATCTATACCCCCCACCCATTGGTAGCTCCTAAAAACTCAATGCAATCTCCTATGAAGATACACATATTATAAGGCTATATACACTGAACAAACTAACTGTTTATTTGTTAAACTGTGTTCAATCCCAACACAGGATGGTCATCAGAACACACACACACACACACACACATATATATATATATATACACAATATATTCATTGGAAGGTTTTGAACCGTTCTGCTATATTGTATGTTTCTGACATTATGACCCCAATAATGTAACAGATATGAAGATTCACAGGCAATCAAAATGTAATAATTCTACCAGTGATATTCTTTAGTCCTTTTCCTATAAATGCAGGAAATGTCATTGGATTTAAACTCACGAGCACAGAAGAGAGCAGATGAGACTTTTGTATAATTTTGGGAAGATGTCAGTCTGGTTCAGATACAATATTCTTAAAAGTCTGGACCATAGAAAGATAAAGAGGATAAAGAATAACAATTCATATTCTTAACATATAATATATGGATATACTTTCCAAGTAAAGGTGGAACTATTTTCTTATGATACACAATGTTAATGAATGAGGAATTTGCAGCATTAACTGTGCCATAAATAAGTAACCAGGAACCCCTTACGGAAAGCACAAAGCTCACGTAAGATACAAATGTTAAACAACAAGTTTTAATTCATTGTGCGTTTCGTTACTTTTTGTTTCATACAAGCGCTCCCTCTGGTGTTGGGTTTCTGTTTGGGAGCAGAGGTGGTTCTGCGTCATTCTGTGAACTTTCAACATTTTGAAAATTTTTGGCATTGGTCACGTGATCAGTGATGTAGCTGGCTACCGTTACTAAAGATTAATCCAATACTGCTTATCATTTTGTGTGCATGTACGTTAAAAAAAATAGATTGATGCAACTGCAACTGGGTTTTGCGGTAGTAATTCTTCGACTTTTGATTCTATTTTGATTTTGAAGGGTGTTCAGGTTACTTCACCTTGCGACCCTAGCAAATTGCAAATATAGGGTTATAAGGCCTTCGCCTACTGCAACAATCTTGATTGTAGGTATATCGGAATATTCTATTACAGTGTTACTCAGTAACTACATAACCCATTTTTTGTTTTGTAATAGAGTTTTGATTTTAATATATTGATTGTTTACCTTTAAGCTAGCTGTACACATGGCCGATATTCGGCAAATCCCGATTGGATCTGGTGTCCCGTTGTCAAACGGATACAAAGTATCCAAATGTTGTAAGGAAAATAGAAAAAATGTAACCTAAAGTGATGCATATTAAACCATTCTACCCAACATTACGCAAGTCCATTAAACTAATGAAGACTTATATGTGGGACATATTCCTACGTGGATGGAACATTCCTATAGAGTTACAATAAATCAGGAGGAAATATCTGTCTTATAATATATCAGAGGCCTGAGCAGCAGATTGTAATTAAAACCAAACCATGTGAACGTAAGGTGCCCAAATAACACCCAGTAGTGTAAAATAATGCTTGTTAGTGTAAAATAACCCCTGGTAGTGTAAAATAATGCTTGTTAGTGTAAAATAACAACCAGTAGTGTAAAATTATTTATGTAAATGTAAAATGACACTCGGTAGTGTAAAATAATGTCTGTTAGTGTAAAATAACACCTGGCAGTGTAAGATAATTACTGTCCTGACCTAATATCCAAACAGTGACACATGTAAAAACAAGCACCAGGCACCGGTAGCATTAGGTGGCATCAATATTGGTGGAACTTGTCACAGAACCTCCGATATTTCTAACTCTGGATACAAGGAAAGGTCCTAACTTCACTATATAGAACGTCACTCAATAGAAACCACTACTGACACTGTAGAGAATAAGATTTCATTTTACAGAAATTCATACAATGGGGAGAGGAGAATTTAATCAGCCAGGGCATCATAGGTCAAAGAGTGGAACATTCCACTTATTATACATTCAACTGTATCTATAACAGAAATGATCTTGATATGATCTAGAAGCAATTACCAAAGAATAATGAGATTCCACATGACCCGAACATGCACCACGCAATACCATGAGGCCATCACCACTGACAAGGAAATGGTTCAGGAACTCATTACATGGGTAACTCACCCAATCTTAATGTATTTTGTACCTTCACTTATCATTCAGTTTTATGCAGTGATGAATAATATTGGCCTGCGGGGTGCCATCCTTCAGGCTCCGGCCAATTGGTGTACAGCTTCTGTCAACCCAATGACTGAAATGCAATGTTATCCTGCCAGAGAAATCAGTGTATCATTTAATATATATTTCATTTTAATACAGAGATCAATAGGTCAAAGTTCAATCTGCTGCTTCAGAAATCTATGAAGTTTTCCAAAATGGCCAAATAATCTTGGTTGTGGTAGAAATCCATCATCGGTAGCTTCTCTTCCTGTGGTGATAGAGGTAGTTATAGAGGTTAATATATAGGTGGTTGTAGAGGTAGTTATAGAGGTTAGTATAGAGGTGCTTGTAGAGGTAGTTATAGTAGTGGTGGTAGAGGTAGTTATAGAGGTTAGTTGTAGAGGTAGTTATAATAGTGGTGGTAGAGGTAGTTATGGAGGTTAGTGTAGAGGTGGTTGTAGAGGTAGTTATAGTAGTGGTGGTAAAGGTGGTTGTAGAGGTGGTGATAGAGGTGGTTGTAGATCACAAAGCAGTTGTAATCTAATAATTAGTAACATTGAGGTTTTATGTTATGGGCACCTTACGTTTCACATGGTTTGGTTTTAATTACAATCTGCTGCTCAGCCTCTGATATATTATAAGACAGATATTTCCTCCTGATTTCATTGTAAACTCTATAGGAATGTTTCCACCAGTAGGAATACGTCCCACATATAAGTCTCATAGTTTTAATGGACTTGCCGATAATGTTGGGTAGAATGGTTTAATATGCATCAACTTTAGGTTACATTTTTTCTATTTTCCTTACAACATTTGGATACTTGTATCCGTTTGACAACGGGACACCAGATCCAATGGGATTTGCCGAATATCGGCCATGTGTACAGCTAGCTTAAAGGTAAACAATCAATAATTAAAATCAAAACTCTATTACAAAACAAAAAATGGGATATGTAGTTACTGATAACACTGTATAGGAATATTCCGATATACCATACAATCAAGATTGTTGCATGTATGGTCCTTATAACCCTTATATTTGCAATTTGCTAGGTCGCAATTGTAGTAACCTGAACATTCCTTCTATAAATCAAAATAGAATCAAAAGCGAAGAATTACTACCGCAAAAATCCAGTCAGTTGCATCAATCTATTTTGTTTTAACGTACATGCACACAAAATGATAAGCAGTATTGGATTATATCTTTATAACGGTTATCCAGCTACATCACTGATCACGTGACCAATGCCAAAAATTTTCAAAATGTTGAAAGTTCAACAGAATGACGCAGAACCACCTCTGCTCCCAAACAGAATCCCAACACCAGAGGGAGCGCTTGTATGAAACAAAAGTAACGAAACCGCAATAATTAAAACTTTTGTTTTAACATTTGTATCTTAGTGAGCTTTGTGCTTTCCGTAAGGGGTTCCTGGTTACTTATTTATGGCACAGTTAATGCTGCAAATTCCTCATTCATTTAACATTGTGTATCATAAGAAATAGTTCACACCTTTACTTGGAAGTATATCCATATATTATATGTTAAGATATGAATTGTTATCTTTATCCTCTTTATCTTTCTATGGTCCAGACTTTTAATGAATATTGTATCTGGAACCAGACTGACATCTTCCCAAAATTATACAAAAGTCTCATCTGCTCTCTTCTGTGCTCAGTGAGTTAAATCCAATGACATTTCCTGCATTTATAGGAAAAGGACTAAAGAAATATCACTGGTAGAATTATTACATTTTGTATTGCCTGTGAATCTTCATATCCTTGTTACATTATTGGGGTCATAATGTCAGAAACATACAATATAGCAGAACGGTTCAAAACCTTCCAATGAATATATTGTGTATATATATATATATATGTGTGTGTGTGTGTGTGTGTGTTCTGATGACCATCCTGTGTTGGGATTGAAACATGTTAACACAATAAACAGTTATTTTGTTCAGTGTATATAGCCTTTATATATGTGTATCTTCATAGGATATTGCATTGAGTTTTTAGGAGCTACCAATGAGGTGGGGGGTATAGTATATTACATATAGGAAAGGTGTATATGTATGTGTAATCTCACTATTACTATTTAAATGACCATCAATAAATGTATATAAAGTATAGCACTGACTTATATTAACATAAACTTGCTTACAGAGCTAAGATTCCTATTTTAATATGAGATAGTCAAAATGGGAGGTTAAACCACACTCTTGTGGGTCTCCGTGGGAATACTGAAAGGAAGTGGTAATGTCAGTATAAAATCCAATGATGTACTGTTTGTAAAACATGTGACAGTCTTAACCAATCATAAAAACCTTTCTGTATGCTACACAGGAACTGATGTGCATGTAGGAAAGATGATATAAAGGATGATACTTTGCATGTTTCTCTAGGTAACCTGGGAGGGTGAAATATGTGGATTTTTTTTAGGGTCTCAGGTCACCCAATGGTGCTGTTCAGCTTGAACTGCACATTGTGCCTGGATTACCTGGGTCTATTCTCAGACCTGCAGGTTTATTCCACTTGGATTCTCTAGATTCTAGCAGGCAGGCAGGTGGAATAAGCAAGGGAGGGGAAGTTTAGTAAAGTTTATGAATGCTGCTGCTTAAAGTAACCTACATAATATTTCTCTAATGTAATAGGTAAGGATGGAAGGGCAGATGGATCACTTGCATGTTTGGGTAGGAATCACTAAAGCATGACCATGGGTTTTTAATATATGTATTTCAGAAAAATGGCTTTATTCCAGGATGTATGAAAACTAAATTTTCCAGAGTTGTAGTTTTTAAACATGTGCTCTATATCATTAGGCTGTATTGCATCTGTATATATTCATTAACCAATGGACATAAAGAAGAAACTTACTGCTAACAGAGAATGCTGGGTGTTGCAGTTTTCAAACATGTGAAAGGTCACAAGTTCAACACCCCTGCTCTATACTATTAGGCTGTATTTCATCTGGACACATGCATTAGCTACAGGACATTAAGGAGAAACTTACTGCATGAGAAAGGTTTAACACCCCTGCGCTATACCATTTAGGCTGTATTACATCTGGATAAATGCCTTAGCTACAGGACATTGAGAAAAAACTTACTGCTAACAGAGAATGCTGGAATTTGTAGTTTTACAACATGTGAAAGGTCACAAGGTCATCACCCCTGCTCTTTGCCATTAGGCTGTATTACATCTGGACACATGCCATAGCTACAGGACATTAAGAAGAGACTTACTGTAAACACAGATTCCTGGGAGTTATAATTTTCAAACATGTGAAAGGTCCACAAAGTTCAACACCCCTGCTCTATACTATTGGCTGTATTGTATCTGGACACATGATTTAGCAACAGGCTATAAATGAGATACTTTGCATGTGCTGCCCATTTCTATGGGAGTGAGAAATATAATAAAGTGACAGTGATAGAGATGGACGAACTTTCGAAAGTTCGGTCCGTTTTCGAACTTTCGAACTATATAGAAAGTTCGAAAGTTCGAAAACAGACCCATTAAAGTCGATGGGAGTCAAATAGTTCGAAAAGTTCTAATGAAATACAATTAAAATATCAATGGTAACTTAATGTAAATGGCTGTGGGACCTGGGAAATGGTCTGGGGAACATGTTCCAATATCCAGGACATTCGAAAACTCAATTTTACTCTCACTCGCGCTATTTTCGAGTTCGTTCGTGCCTAGGTACCATGAACATTTTACTCGTGGATTGGATGCTCGCTATAGGTTTTAATGAACACTTTACTCGTAGATTCGATGTTCGCGTCTAGATACCATGGACATTTTACTTGTGGATTCGATGCTCGCGTATAGGCTTTAATGGACACTTTACTCGTAGATTCGATGTTTGCGCCTAGGTACCATGGACATTTTACTCGCGGATTCGATGCTCGCGTATAGGCATTTAATGGACACTTTACTCGTAGATTCGATGTTCGCGCCTAGGTACGATGTACATTTTACTCGCGGATTCGATGCTCGCGTATAGGTGTTTAAGGAACTTTAATCGTAGATTCAATGTTCACTCCTAGGTACCAGTGACATTTTACTCACGGATTCGATGCTCGCGTATAGGCTTTAATGGACACTTTACTCGTAGATTCGATGTTCGCGCCTAGATACCATGGACATTTTCCGCGGATTTGATGTTCGCGTATAGGCTTTAATGGACACTTTACTCGTAGACGATGTTCCGCCTAGGTACCATGTACATTTTACTAGCGGATTCGATGCTCGCGTATAGGCTTTAATGGACACTTTACTCGTAGATTCGATGTTTGTGCCTAGATACCATGGACATTTTGCTTGAGGATTCGATGCTCGCATATAGGCTTTAATGAAGACTTTACTCATAGATTCGATGTTCGCGTCTAGGTATCATGGACATTTTACTCGCGGATTCGATGCTCGTGTATAGGTTTTAATGGACACTTTACTCGCGGATTCGATGCTCGCTTTCGCGCCTAGATACCATGGACACTTTACTCGCGGATTCGATGCTCGAATATAGGTATCATGGACATTTTACTCGCGGATTCGATGCTCGCGTATAGGTTTTAATGGACACTTTACTCGCGGATTCGATGCTCTTGTATAGGTATAATAGGCATTTTACTCTCATATTCGAACGGTCAAACATTCGATATTTATCGAAAGTCCGAAAATATCGAAAATCCGGGTCCGGTATAGTTTGAGAAGTCCAAATTCGTTCGAATTCGAATAGTTTTGCTTGAACTCGTGTTCGTGTTCTAGTCCATCTCTAGACAGTGAAAGTAGTAGGGATTTTAAAGGGCAAAAACTAAAAACTGGTGAGTTGTCAGTTATCTTCCGACAACTTATTTTTTTTTGTTTTACCAGTTTATTACATGCATTTGTAACCAGATATTTAATCACAAGTTCTTTATCATTCTGGAAAAGGGATCTGCCTTCTCACTCTGCTTAGTGAGCATTTTATAGTTTTGAGCATGTGCAGAAGAAGCAGCAGGGGAAACAGCATCAATCATTGGTTGTGATGTCAGTTGTCACAGCCTTGATTGACTGCATGGAGGGAGGGGCCAGCTTACACTGCCAAAATGGGGATAATAATTATCCTTAAATATCTGGTTAGTAAAACTTTTAATAGTGTGCTGAATATATCAGTTGGGATTGGATGAAGGTTACTGGCATGTGATATTGTACATTATTTAAATCAGGAAATTCAAGGCTGAAAGAGAATGAAATTAGTTTATGCCTAGACTTATCCTTTAAAACAATTTACGAAACATTTTCTTGATTGCCATTAAATTGTTCCCCACAGATGATTATTATTATGCCGTATATGTAAATACCGACATTCATTATGCGGCACTAGACAGCCAACGAGGTGTCCTAATCAATGACAATCAATGGAAATCCACATGCATAAATATATCATTAAACCTTATTGATGCTCGAGTGCTGCAGATTACACTGCTGGGATTACACATTATAAACAGACCTGGTATTACGTACGATGGGTCAACCCCTTCCTTCTTACCTGGTTTATACAAATATGTTCATACAGGATAAAAAGATGTGAGGGTTTGTGATGGGACAATGGTCTGTGTGTATTTTATGGGAACAAAGCATTGGTGTCAGGTTTCAATTTGGATTTTGGAATATTTCTAAATACATAAATGTATCCATTCTCTTTCTAAAGAAGATGGGAGGAGCTACATAAATGTATCCATTCTCTTTCTAAATATAGAACTGGGCGGAGCTACATAAATGTATCCATTCTCTTTCTAAATATAGAACTGGGCGGAGCTACATAAATGTATCCATTCTCTTTCTAAATATAGAACTGGGCGGAGCTAACATAAAGCACATTCTCTAATATGAGTGCAGCTACATAAATGTATCCATTCTCTTTCCTAAAGCTAATAAGACCAGGTGAAGAGTTTAATTATCATAAATGTATCCATTCTCTTTCTAAATATAGAACCAGGTGGAGCTACATAAATGTATCCATTCTATTTATAAATATAAAACTAGGCAGAGCTACATAAATGTATCCATTCTTTTTCTAAATATAGAACCAGGTGGAGCTACATTAATGTATCCATTCTCTTTCTAAATATAGAACTGGGCAGAGCTACATAAATGTATCCATTCTCTTTCTAAATATAGAACTGGGCGGCAGCTTACCTACATGCGCATCCATTCTCTTTCTAAATATAGAACCGGGCGGAGCTACATAAATGTATCCATTCTATTTCTAAATATAGAACTGGGCGGAGCTACATAAATGTATCCATTGTAGTGGTGCTAGAGGTAGTTATAGAGGTTAGTGTAGAGTGGTTGTAGAGGTAGTTATAGAGGTTAGTGTAGAGGTGGTTGTAGAGGGTAGTTATAGTAGTGGTGGTAGAGGTAGTTATAGAGGTTAGTGTAGAGGTGCGTGTAGAGGTAGTTATAGTAGTGGTGGTAGAGTTAGTTATAGAGGTTAGGTAGAGTGGTGTAGAGTAGGATAGTAGTGGTGGTAGAGTAGTTATAGAGGTTAGTGTAGAGGTGCTTGTAGAGGTAGTTATAATAGTGGTGGTAGAGGTGTTAGTTATAGAGGTTAGTGTAGAGGTGGTTGTAGAGGTAGTTATAGAGTGGTGGTAGAGGTAGTTATAGAGGTTAGTTGAGAGGTGGTTGTAGAGGTAGTTATAGTAGTGGTGGTAGATAGATGTAGTTATAGAGGTTAGTGTAGAGGTGGTTGTAGAGTAGTTATAATAGTGGTGGTAGATGTAGTTATAGAGGTTAGTGTAGAGGTGGTTGTAGAGGTAGTTATAGAGTGGTGGTAGAGGTAGTAGTAAGGTTAGTGTAGAGGTGGTTGTAGAGGTAGTAGTAGTGGTGGTAGAGGTAGTTATAGTAGTGGTGGTAGAGGTAGTTATAGAGGTTTAGTTAGAGGTGGTTGTAGAGGTAGTTATAGTAGTGGTGGTAGAGGTAGTTATAGAGGTTAGTGTAGAGGTGCTTGTAGAGGTAGTTATAGTAGTGGTGGTAGATGTAGTTATAGAGGTTAGTGTAGAGGTGGTTGTAGTAGAGGTAGTTATAGTAGTGGTGGAAGAGGTAGTTATAGAGGTTAGTGTAGAGGTGGTTGTAGAGGTTAGTTATAGTAGTGGGTAGAGGTAGTTATAGTAGTGGTGGTAGAGGAGATAGAGGTTAGTGTAGAGGTGGTGTAGAGGTAGTATTATAGTAGTGGTGTAGAGGTAGTTATAGAGGTTAGTGTAGAGGTGTGTTAGAGGTAGTTATAGTAGTGGTGGTAGAGGTAGTTAAGAGGTTAGTGTAGAGGTGCTTGTAGAGGTAGTTATAGTAGTGGTGGTAGAGGTAGTTATAGAGGTTAGTGTAGAGGTGCTTGTAGAGGTAGTTATAATAGTGGTGGTAGAGGTAGTTATGGAGGTTAGTGTAGAGGTGGTTGTAGAGGTAGTTATAGTAGTGGTGGTAAAGGTGGTTGTAGAGGTGGTGATAGAGGTGGTTGTAGATCACAAAGCAGTTGTAATCTAATAATTAGTAACATTGAGGTTTTATGTTATGGGCACCTTACGTTCACATGGTTGGTTTTAATTACAATCTGCTGCTCAGCCTCTGATATATATAAGACAGATATTTCCTCCTGATTTCATTGTAAACTCTATAGGAATGTTTCCACCAGTAGGAATACGTCCCCAATAAGTCTCATAGTTTAATGGACTTGCCGATAATGTTGGGTAGAATGGTTTAATATGCATCAACTTTAGGTTACATTTTTTCTATTTTCCTTAACATTTGGATACTTGTATCCGTTTGACAAGGGACACCAGATCCAATGGGATTTGCCGAATATCGGCCATGTGTACAGCTAGCTTAAAGGTAAACAATCAATAATTAAAATCAAAACTCTATTACAAAACAAAAAATGGGATATGTAGTTACTGATAACACTGTATAGGAATATTCCGATATACCATACAATCAAGATTGTTGCATGTATGGTCCTTATAACCCTTATATTGCAATTTGCTAGGTCGCAATTGTAGTAAACCTGAACATTCCTTCTATAAATCAAAATAGAATCAAAAGCGAAGAATTACTACCGCAAAAATCCAGTCAGTTGCATCAATCTATTTTGTTTAACGTACATGCACACAAAATGATAAGCAGTATTGGATTATATCTTTATAACGGTTATCCAGCTACATCACTGATCACGTGACCAATGCCAAAAATTTTCAAAATGTTGAAAGTTCAACAGAATGACGCAGAACCACCTCTGCTCCCAAACAGAATCCCAACCCCAGAGGGAGCGCTTGTATGAAACAAAAGTAACGAAACCGCAATAATTAAAACTTTTGTTTTAACATTTGTATTAGTGAGCTTTGTGCTTTCCGTAAGGGGTTCCTGGTTACTTTATGGCACAGTTAATGCTGCAAATTCCTCATTCATTTAACATTGTATCATAAGAATAGTTCACACCTTTACTTGGAAGTATATCCATATATTATATGTTAAGATATGATTGTTATCTTTATCCTCTTTATCTTCTATGGTCCAGACTTTTAATGAAATTGTATCTGGAACCAGACTGACATCTCCCAAAATTTACAAAAGTCTCATCTGCTCTCTCTGTGCTCAGTGAGTTAAATCCAATGACATTTCCTGCATTTAAGGAAAAGGACTAAAGAAATATCACTGGTAGAATTATTACATTTTGTATTGCCTGTGAATCTTCATATCCTTGTTACATTATTGGGGTCATATGTCAGAAACATACAATATAGCAGAACGGTTCAAAACCTTCCAATGAATATATTGTGTGTATATATATATATATATGTGTGTGTGTGTGTGTGTGTGTTCTGATGACCATCCGTGTTGGGATTGAAACAGTTAACACAATAAACAGTTATTTTTGTTCAGTGATATAGCCTTTATATATGTGTATCTTCATAGGATATTGCATTGAGTTTTTAGGAGCTACCAATGAGTGGGGGGGGTATAGTATATACATATAGGAAAGGTGTATATGTATGTGTAATCTCACCATTACTATTAAATGACCATCAATAAATGTATATAAGTATAGCACTGACTTATATTAACATAAACTTGCTTACAGAGCTAAGATTCCTATTTTAATATGAGATAGTCAAAATGGGAGGTTAAACCACACTCTTGTGGGTCTCCGTGGGAATACTGAAAGGAAGTGGTAATGTCAGTATAAAATCCAATGATGTACTGTTTGTAAAACATGTGACAGTCTTAACCAATCATAAAAACCTTTCTGTATGCTACACAGGAACTGATGTGCATGTAGGAAGATGATATAAAGGATGATACTTTGCAGTTTCTCTAGGTAACCTGGGAGGGTGAAATATGTGGATTTTTTTTAGGGTCTCAGGTCACCCAATGGTGCTGTTCAGCTTGAACTGCACATTGTGCTGGATTACCTGGGTCTATTCTCAGCCTGCAGGTTTATTCCACTTGGATTCTCTAGATTCTAGCAGGCAGGCAGGTGGAATAAGCAAGGAGGGGAAGTTTAGTAAAGTTATGAATGCTGTGCTTAAAGTAACCTACATAATATTTCTCTAATGTAATAGGTAAGGATGGAAGGGCAGATGGATCACTTGCATGTTTGGGTAGGAATCACTAAAGCATGACCATGGGTTTTTAATATATGTATTTCAGAAAAATGGCTTTATTCCAGGATGTATGAAAACTAAATTTTCCAGAGTTGTAGTTTTTAAACATGTGCTCTATCATTAGGCTGTTATGCATCTGTATATATTCATTAACCAATGGACATAAAGAAGAAACTTACTGCTAACAGAGAATGCTGGGTGTTGCAGTTTTCAAACATGTGAAAGGTCACAAGTTCAACACCCCTGCTCTATACTATTAGGCTGTTTTTCATCTGGACCAAGCTTAGCTACAGGACATTAAGGAGAAACTTACTGCATGAGAAAGGTTTAACACCCCTGCGCTATACCATTTAGGCTGTATTACATTGGATAAATGCCTTAGCTACAGGACATTGAGAAAAAACTTACTGCTAACAGAATGCTGGAATTTGTAGTTTTACAACATGTGAAAGGTCACAAGGTCATCACCCTGCTCTTGCCATTAGGCTGTATTACATCTGGACACATGCCATAGCTACAGGACATTAAGAAGAGACTTACTGTAAACACAGATTCCTGGGAGTTATAATTTTCAAACATGTGGAAAGGTCCACAAAGTTCAACACCCCTGCTCTATACTATTGGCTGTATTGTATTGGACACATGATTTAGCAACAGGCTATAAATGAGATACTTTGCATGTGCTGCCATTTCATGGGAGTGAGAAATATAATAAAGTGACAGTGATAGAGATGGACGAACTTTCGAAAGTTCGGTCCGTTTTCGAACTTTCGAACTATATAGAAAGTTCGAAAGTTCGAAAACAGACCCATTAAAGTCGATGGGAGTCAATAGTTCGAAAAGTTCTAATGAAATACATAAAAATACAATGGTAACTTAATGTAAATGGCTGTGGGACCTGGGAAATGGTCTGGGGAACATGTTCCAATATCCAGGACATTCGAAAACTCAATTTTACCTCACTCGCGCTATTTTCGAGTTGTTCGTGCCTAGGTACCATGAACATTTTACTCGGTGGATTGGATGCTCGCTATAGGTTTTAATGAACAATTTACTGTAGATTCGATGTTCGCGTCTAGATACCATGGACATTTTACTTGTGGATTCGATGCTCGCGTATAGGCTTTAATGGACACTTTACTCGTAGATTCGATGTTGCGCCTAGGTCAATGGACATTTTACTCGCGGATTCGATGCTCGCGTATAGGCATTTAATGGACACTTTACTCGTAGATTCGATGTTCGCGCCTAGGTACGATGTACATTTTACTCGCGGATTCGATGCTCGCGTATAGGTTTAATGGACACTTTACTCGTAGATTCAATGTCACTCCTAGGTACCATGTACATTTTACTCACGGATTCGATGCTCGCGTATAGGTTAATGGACACTTTACTCGTAGATTCGATGTTCGCGCCTAGATACCATGGACATTTTACTCGCGGATTTGATGTTCGCGTAAGGCTTTAATGGACACTTTACTCGTAGATTCGATGTTCGGCCTAGGTACCATGTACATTTTACTAGCGGATTCGATGCTCGCGTATAGGCTTTAATGGACACTTTACTCGTAGATCGATGTTTGTGCCTAGTACCATGGACATTTTGCTTGAGGATTGATGCTCGCATATAGGCTTTAATGAAGACTTTACTCATAGATTCGATGTTCGCGTCTAGGTATCATGGACATTTTACTCGCGGTTCGATGCTGGTGTTAGGTTTTAATGGACACTTTACTCGCGGATTCGATGCTCGCTTTCGCGCTAGATACCATGGACACTTTACTCGCGGATTCGATGCTCGAATATAGGTATCATGGACATTTTACTCGCGGATTCGATGCTCGCGATAGGTTTTAATGGACACTTTACTCGCGGATTCGATGCTCTTGTATAGGTATAATAGGCATTTTTACTCTCATATTCGAACGGTCAAACATTGAATTTAGAAAGTCCGAAAATATCGAAAATCCGGTCCGGTATAGTTTGAGAAGTCCAAATTCGTTCGAATTCGAATAGTTTTGCTTGAACTCGTGTTCGTGTTCTAGTCCATCTCTAGACAGTGAAAGTAGTAGGGATTTAAAGGGCAAAACTAAAAACTGGTGAGTTGTCAGTTATCTTCCGACAACTTTTTTTTTTGTTTTACCAGTTTATTACATGCATTTGTAACCAGATATTTAATCACACAAGTTCTTTATCATTCTGGAAAAGGGATCTGCCTTCTCACTCTGCTTAGTGAGCATTTTATAGTTTTGAGCATGTGCAGAAGAGCAGCAGGGGAAACAGCATCAATCATTGGTTGTGATGTCAGTGTACAGCCTTGATTGACTGCATGGAGGGAGGGGCCAGCTTACACTGCCAAAATGGGGAATAATTATCCTAAATATCTGGTTAGTAAAACTTTTAATAGTGCTGAATATATCAGTTGGGATTGGATGAAGGTTACTGGCATGTGATATTGTACATTATTTAAATCAGGAAATTCAAGGTGAAAGAGAATGAAATTAGTTTATGCTAGACTTATCTTTAAAACAATTACGAAACATTTTCTTGATTGCCATTAAATTGTTCCCACAGATGATTATTATTATGCCGTATATGTAAATACCGACATTCATTATGCGGCACTAGACAGCCAACGAGGTGTCCTAATCAATGACATCAATGGAAATCCACATGCATAAATATATCATTAAACCTTATTGATGCTCGAGTGCTGCAGATTACACTGCTGGGATTACACATTAAACAGACCTGGTATTACGTACGATGGGTCAAACCCTTCCTTCTTACCTGGTTTATACAATATGTTCATACAGGATAAAAAGATGTGAGGGTTTGTGATGGCAATGGTCTGTGTGTATTTATGGGAACAAAGCATTGGTGTCAGGTTTCAATTTGGATTTTGGAATATTTCTAAATACATAAATGTATCCATTCTCTTTCTAAATATAGAACTGGGCGGAGCTACATAAATGTATCCATTCTCTTTCTAAATATAGAACTGGGCGGAGCTACATAAATGTATCCATTCTCTTTCTAAAATAGAACTGGGCGGAGCTACATAAATGTATCCATTCTCTTTCTAAATATAGAACTGGGCGGAGCTACATAAATGTATCCATTCTCTTTCTAAATATAGAACCAGGTGGAGTACATAAATGTATCCATTCTCTTTCTAAATATAGAACCAGGTGGAGCTACATAAATGTATCCATTCTATTTATAAATATAAAACTAGGCAGAGCTACATAAATGTATCCATTCTTTTTCTAAATATAGAACCAGGTGGAGCTACATTAATGTATCCATTCTCTTTCTAAATATGAAACTGGGCAGAGCTACATAAATGTATCCATTCTCTTCTAATATAGAACTGGGCGGAGCTAAATAAATGTATCCATTCTATTTAAATATAGAACTAGGCGGAGCTACATATGTGTATCCATTTTTCTAAATATAGAACCAGGTGGAGCTACATAAATGTATCCATTCTTTCAAAATATAGAACTGGGCGGAGCTACATAAAGTATCCATTCTTTTCTAAATATAGAACTGGGGAGCTACATAAATGTATCCATTCTATTTCTAATAATAGAACCAGGTGGAGTTACATAATGTATCCATTCTATCTAAATATGAACCAGGTGGAGTACATAAATGAATCCATTCTCTTTCTAAATATAGAACCAGGTGGAGCTACATTAATGTATCCATTCTCTTTCTAAATATAGAACCGGGGTGGAGTTACATAAATGTATCCATTCTATTCTCAATATAGAACCAGGTGGAGTTACTAAATGTATCCATTCTCTTTCTAAATATAGAACCAGTGGAGCTACATAAATGTATCCATTCTCTTTCTAAATATAGACTGGGCGGCGTACATAAATGTATCCATTCTCTTTCTAAATATAGAACCGGGCGGAGCTACATAAATATTATCCATTCTATTCTAAATATAGAACTGGGCGGAGCTACATAAAGTATCCATTCTTTTCAAATATAGAACCGGGCGGAGCTACATAAATGTATCCATTCTCTTTCTAAATATAGAACCAGGTGGAGTTACATAAATGTATCCATTCTCTTTCTAAATATAGAACCAGGAGGATGTATGAAAACTAAATTTTCCAGAGTTGTAGTTTTTAAACATGTGCTATATCATTAGGCTGTATTGCATTGTATATATTCATTAACCAATGGACATAAAGAAGAAACTTACTGCTAAAGAGAATGCTGGGTGTTGCAGTTTTCAAACATGTGAAAGGTCACAAGTTCAACACCCCTGTCTATACTATTAGGTGATTTCATCTGGACACATGCATTAGTACAGGACATTAAGGAGAAACTTACTGCATGAGAAAGGTTTAACACCCCTGCGCTATACCATTTAGGCTGTATTACATCTGGATAAATGCCTTAGCTACAGGACATTGAGAAAAAACTTACTGTACAGAGAATGCTGGAATTTGTAGTTTTACAACATGTGAAAGGTCACAAGGTCATCACCCTGCCTCTTTGCCATTAGGCTGTATTACATCTGGACACATGCCATAGCTACAGGACATTAAGAAGAGACTTACTGTAAACACAGATTCTGGGAGTTATAATTTTCAAACATGTGAAAGGTCCACAAAGTTCAACACCCCTGCTCTATACTATTGGCTGTATTGTATCTGGACACATGATTAGCAACAGGCTATAAATGAGATACTTTGCATGTGCTGCCCATTTCTATGGGAGTGAGAATATAATAAAGTGACAGTGATAGAGATGGACAACTTTCGAAAGTTCGGTCCGTTTTCGAACTTTCGAACTATATAGAAAGTTCGAAAGTTCGAAAACAGACCCATAAAGTCGATGGGAGTCAAATAGTTCGAAAAGTTCTAATGAAATACAATTAAAAAATCAATGGTAACTTAATGTAAATGGCTTGGGGACTGGGAAATGGTCTGGGGAACATGTTCCAATATCCAGGACATTCGAAAACTCAATTTTACTCTCACTCGCGCTATTTTCGAGTTCGTTCGTGCTAGGTACCATGAACATTTTACTCGTGGATTGGATGCTCGCTATAGGTTTTATGAACACTTTACTCGTAGATTCGATGTTCGCGTCTAGATACCATGGACATTTTACTTGTGGATTCGATGCTGCGTATAGGCTTTAATGGACACTTACTCGTAAGATTCGATGTTTGCGCCTAGGTAACAGGACATTTTACTCGCGGATTCGATGCTCGCGTATGGCATTTAATGGACACTTTACTCGTAGATTCGATGTTCGCGCCTAGGTACATGTACATTTTACTCGCGGATTGATGCTCGCGTATAGGTTTTAATGGACACTTTACTCGTAGATTCAATGTTCACTCCTAGGTACCATGTACATTTTACTCACGGATTCGATGCTCGCGTATAGGCTTTAATGGACACTTTACTCGTAGATTCGATGTTCGCGCCTAGATACCATGGACATTTTACTCGCGGATTTGATGTTCGCGTATAGGCTTTAATGGACACTTTACTCGTAGATTCGATTGTCGCGCCTAGGTACCATGTACATTTTACTAGCGGATTCGATGCTCGGTATAGGCTTTAATGGACACTTTACTCGTAGATTCGATGTTTTGTGCCTAGATACCATGGACATTTTGCTTGAGGATTCGATGCTCGCAATAGGCTTTAATGAAGACTTTACTCATAGATTCGATGTTCGCGTCTAGGTATCATGGACATTTTACTGCGGATTCGATGCTCGTGTATAGGTTTAATGGACACTTTACTCGCGGATTCGATGCTCGCTTTCGCGCCTAGATACCATGGACACTTACTCGCGGATTCGATGCTCGAATATAGGTATCATGGACATTTTACTCGCGGATTCGATGCTCGCGTATAGGTTTTAATGGACACTTACTCGCGGATTCGATGCTCTTGTATAGGTATAATAGGCATTTTACTCTATATTCGAACGGTCAAACATTCGATATTTATCGAAAGTCCGAAAATATCGAAAATCCGGGTCGGTATAGTTTGAGAAGTCCAAATTCGTTCGAATTCGAATAGTTTTGCTTGAACTCGTGTTCGTGTTTAGTCCCTCTCTAGACAGTGAAAGTAGTAGGGTTTTAAAGGGCAAAAACTAAAAACTGGTGAGTTGTCAGTTATCTTCCGACAACTTATTTTTTTTTGTTTTACCAGTTTATTACATGCATTTGTACCAGATATTTAATCACAAGTTCTTTATATTCTGGAAAAGGGATCTGCTTCTCACTCTGCTTAGTGAGCATTTTTATAGTTTTGAGCATGTGCAGAAGAAGCAGCAGGGGAAACAGCATCAATCATTGGTTGTGATGTCAGTTGTCACAGCCTTGATTGACTGCATGGAGGGAGGGGCCAGTACACTGCCAAAATGGGGATAATAATATCCTTAAATATCTGGTTAGTAAAACTTTTAATAGTGTGCTGAATATATCAGTTGGGATTGGATGAAGGTTACTGGCATGTGATATTGACATTATTAAATCAGGAAATTCAAGGCTGAAAGAGAATGAAATTAGTTTATGCTAGAATTATCCTTTAAAACAATTACGAAACATTTTCTTGATTGCCATTAATTGTTCCCCACAGATGATTATTATTATGCCGTATGTAAAATACGACATTCATTATGGGCACTAGACAGCCAACGAGGTGTCCTAATCAATGACAATCAATGGAAATCCACATGCATAAATAATCATTAAACCTTATTGATGCTCGAGTGCTGCAGATTACCTGCTGGGATTACACATTATAAACAGACCTGGTATTACGTACGATGGGTCAACCCCTTCCTTCTTACCGGTTTATACAAATATGTTCATACAGGATAAAAAGTGTGAGGGTTTGTGATGGGACAATGGTCTGGGTGTATTTTATGGGAACAAAGCATTGGTGTCAGGTTTCAATTTGGATTTGGAATATTTCTAAATACATAAATGTATCATTCTCTTTCTAAATATAGAAAATGGGCGGAGCTACATAAATGTATCCATTCTCTTTCAAATATAGAAACTGGGCGGGCTACATAAATGTATCCATTCTCTTTCTAAATATAGAACTGGGCGAGCTACATAAATGTATCCATCTCTTTCTAAATATAGAAATGGGCGGAGTACATAAATGTATCCATTTCTCTTCTAAATATAGAACCAGGTGGAGTTACATAATGTATCCATTCTCTTTCTAAATATAGAACCAGGTGGAGCTACATAAATGTATCCATTCTATTTATAAATATAAAACTAGGCAGAGCTACATAAAGTATCCATTTTTTTTAAATATAGAACCAGGTGGAGCTACATTAATGTATCCATTCTCTTTCTAAATATAGAACTGGGCAGAGCTACATAAATGTATCCATTCTCTTTCTAAATATAGAACTGGGCGGAGCTACATAAATGTATCCATTCTATTTATAAATATAGAACTAGGCGGAGCTACATATGTGTATCCATTCTTTTCTAAATATAGACCAGGGGGAGCTAATAAATGTATCCATTCCTTTCAAATATAGAACTGGGCGGAGCTATAAATGTATCCATTCTCTTTCTAAATATAGAACTGGGCGGAGCTACATAAATGTATCCATTCTATTTCTAAATATAGAACCAGGTGGAGTTACATAAATGTATCCATTCTATTTCTAAATATAGAACCAGGTGGAGTTACATAAATGAATCCATTCTCTTTCTAAATATAGAACCAGGTGGAGCTACATAAATGTATCCATTCTCTTTCTAAATATAGAACCGGGTGGAGTTACATAAATGTATCCATTCTATTTCTAAATATAGAACCAGGTGGAGTTACATAAATGTATCCATTCTCTTTCTAAATATAGAACCAGGTGGAGCTACATAAATGTATCCATTCTCTTTCTAAATATAGAACTGGGCGGAGCTACATAAATGTATCCATTCTCTTTCTAAATATAGAACCGGGCGGAGCTACATAAATGTATCCATTCTATTTCTAAATATAGAACTGGGCGGAGCTACATAAATGTATCCATTCTCTTTCTAAATATAGAACCGGGCGGAGCTACATAAATGTATCCATTCTATTTCTAAATATAGAACTGGGCGGAGCTACATAAATGTATCCATTCTTTCTAATAAGAAAAAGGTGGAGTTACATAAATGATCCATTCTCTTTCTAAATATAGAACCAGGCGGAGCTACATAAATGGATCCATTCTCTTTCTAATATAGACTGGGCGGAGCTACATAAATGTATCCATTCTCTTTCTAAATATAGAAACCGGGCGGAGCTACATAAATGTATCCATTCTATTTCTAAATATAGAAACTGGGCGGAGACTACATAAATGTATCCATTCTATTTAAATATAAGAACTGCGGAGCTACATAAATGTATCCATTCTCTTTCTAAATATAGAACCAGGTGGAGTTACATAAATGTATCCATTCTCTTTCTAAATATAGAACCAGGTGGAGTTACATAAATGTATCCATTCTCTAAATATAGAACTCCTTTATCATTCGTCACCTGCTTTAATGCACCCAACCTCAGTGAAAGACCCTGTTTAGCTTAGTAATAGCACAGAATGAACTACATGAATGGGTGTTATTCATAGTGTCTGTATCGCTGTGATATAATGTAATGTATTCTAATCAACCCAACGATGATCCATTCTTAGAAAATAATAACCAGGATTGTAATGGCACCTGGGGAAATGTCGTTCAAATAGTTATCATCATTCAATGGAGAACTAAAGCTGAATTAAAAAGCAGCCCAGATGGATTATATAATCCCTAACTAGCCAATAGCTATAACTGAAAACAATAGCATAGCGGGTTAATGCAGGTCTGGCACACCCTGAATTCTGTAGCCTCCTTCCTAGTGAGTAAGCCTCCAGAATTAAAATGATCATTTCTCAACATTGCTGCTGCCTGAGGGATACAATAGTAATCTAATTAGAAAATATAGAATGGCTTTAGTTCTCCTTTAAAGTGGAAATAAACTGAATATTACTACAGCCTTATTTAGTATAAAGATGTTCAGCCTATACCTGCCCGAACAGCCGCTGTTGACATCTCAGGTGGGACAGTGAGCAGGTTCATTCCAGGGACCCCAATGATTAGTGACGTCGGCACTACCATAGCAACCAAAGCAGCTGCCAAGGGGAGCCCTTTGACCTTCTCCCAGGAGCCTCCTCAGTATAAATGTCTTTCAATAGGTTTGCAATATGAATAACTTGATCCCTGAGTCTGACCCAGACAGCATTTCTTGTCTCTCAGAACTTCATACTGACAAAGCAGGACAAGAACTTAACAAGTACTTAAATAAGGCAAGACAGTTGCCTTAAAAAATCTGTGGTTAGGGATCAAGGGAAGGGATTTCACACTGGGGGCTGTTTTCCTTTCCTGTATGCATGGTATGAAGGTGGCTGGAGGGTCCCTATATACAGGAAGGCCCAAGACTAACCTGGCAGATGAAAACTGGATTTGCTGTAGCTCATCAACAAAACAATATTGGGAGGAGATAATAATCAATCTGCCCCAGGCACTTTTCATTTTTAAAAAGTTAATTACGGTATAGTTGTCCTTTAATATGTATGTGATTTGCACAAATGAACGTATAGCACACATCTGGTAGTGTGTACCTCTTCCTCTCTTTTTATGTATAGGTTTGAACTCTAAAGGCTTATACACACCCAGCAGATCAATCAACGACGGCCACACACATGTGATTATCGTCCGCTCGCCTGATGTGTGCATATGCAAGCTAATGCAGATAATGGTATTTATTAATTGTTAAATCATTCTAAAGATCATTATCTGCAGGATTTTGTACACACTCAGTGTACATAAGCAACAAACTTTTTTAGTCTAATAGAGATCCACGTTTCCTTGCAATGGCAGTTAATCTGCATATAAGAGGACATTAAACATAAATTAATGTATGTCGTAATAAACTGTCATTCCCCTTTACTGTATAGAATGTCAATGTCAATTTAATAAAAGAAATATGGTAATCCCAGCTCTATTTGTCTTTTTAATGAGAAATTCTGCTTGTTGGGTAAGGAAGAGATTTCCCCCATTGAAAACAGAAAGGCGAAAAGGGCAACTAAGAAACGTTACAATAAAAAATGATGTTTTCCCAGGGGAGAGCAATTTCATAGAAAGCCATATAATTAACCAACAATGACAGGACAGCGATAGAAGCAAACGAATCCTCTATAAATAATTAGAGGGCAGTTGACACTGATAGTGAATAGAACAAAAGGTGATTAAAGTGAACAGCGGATCTATAAGGGAACTGCAGCTAGTCAAGGTGACAGCAGGAAAAGCCTTGAATTCAGTTATTGATGATAATTCCATAGGGGGCTCAGCCTGGAATAACCTGAATGAACTAGGATAACTGCTCCTTTCTATGTTAGATGAACTAATATAATAGAAATGTATTTCCTTGACACTGACACTTGTTAAAGACTTTCACCATATCATTGTCTTTTTTTATATTAAACCAGGTTAATGTGGCTAAACTACTAATGAATGTCAGTCTATTGTATGAGAAATATTGAGAATGTATTATAACACTAAATAATCTTTCCAAGTGTGTAATAGACCTTTGTAGAGACTGAAGAGGCAATATTTAAGCAGAAGTTATGATAACCAATCAAAACCTACCTTGGAATCCATACTGCTCATTACTTTCAAGGGACATTACACTCGTGCAGTAACTGACAGCTTTCCGGCTCCTCCCCATATCTGTCCTCTTCTTCATTAACATATGCTCCCTTATGTCAGATATGAGAGGAGTCTGTGACGGTGACTGTGGGTGGGGCCATAGAGCAGTCAGTTACCGCAGAAGTATACTGTAAAGCCAAAACCCTTAACTAGATACCAAGAATATCAAATTAGCAATACAGCCCTATATAATCATACATGAAAATACATGCTGGTGCTGTGGGTCTAATAATAAATATATACAAAAAAAATCAAGTAATCAGGAAAAAACACCTGAAGGCCCAAGAAAAACCCACTGAACTCCAGAAAATTCTGGAGGCACTCTAACTGATAAAGAGCAGGGGAATATATAAGGGATAATGCACCCTTACAGTGTAATAGAAGGATATTACGCCACAGAGGAGTTCCCTGACCATATAGAAGCACGAGGCCGTAGGCCGAGTGCTTTTATACAGGACAGGGAACTCCGAGGTGGCGTAATGAACTTATATTATAATGTGAAGGGGCGCATTATTTCTTATAATACATAAGTATCGGATTCCTTCACCCCATTCGCATTTTAAATTCTAGCCTTTTCCCTATTTCCACCTTAAATCCCCAAGATACCTTCTGTAACTTAAACCCAGTAGAAAGGAACATCCCAGCCCAGCATCTATGCGGTTAAATAAATCTTTGTGGAGGAGGAGAGAGACATTGGTTATGAAGTGACAGGAAGCAGCTCCAGCAGGTTCTGTTAGTGAAGTTAAACACTGCAAAAAATGCTGAGTCATTGTCCAGGCATGAACACTGGAATGGGCGGAGTAGTGGGATATAAAAAATATAAGAAATTAGTCACTTAGTGACATAGCTGAGTGATTTTTATAAGGATATATACCACTGCAGCTCCCATTATAAAATATCACACTTGTGTGTTGTGTATGTATTATAGTCCCCTAATACAGTGGACATGGAAATCTAATAGAGGTGTATATAAAAACCTTCCAGACAAAATAATACATAAAAGCATATACTTTATTGAAAATACAAATACATATATGCAAATCTGGGCATCCCCAGAACCCTATAGGTAGATAAAATGGCAACCATGTCCACGAGAGGTTAGCAGCATGTGAGGTGAGGAAATGCCTCTGGATGCAAAAAAGCAAGCAAAGTAGGTGAGAATCTATCGAAGCGGGCACATCCGCACAACCCCTCCTCATCGTCTCTGGGGTTAGGTAACCCGTACCTAGAAAAGAGAATGGGAGGCAAGCTGTGGAGCTTATAGGGTAACAGTACTGTATTGAAACAATAGGTGAGGGTTAGGCCCTCCTTCTTCCGGGCTTTTATGGGCTTTTTAGATGTTTTTCAATAAAGTATATGTTTTTATGTATTATTTTGTCTGGAAGGTTTTTATATACACCTCTATTAGATTTCCATGTCCACTGTATTAGGGGACTATATTCCCCTGCTCTATATCAGTTAGAATGCTTCCAGAGTTTTCTGGAGTTCAGTGGGTTTTTCTTGAGCCTTCAGGTGTTTTTTCCTGATTTTTTTTGCATAAAACCCTTAATTAGATCATTAAAAAGCATCAACCCACAAAAAGAAAAAAAGGAAGGTAAATGATAAGTAAATTCCCTAAAGGTTGAGTTTTCCTGTCTAATAAACGTTTGATTTCCTGTTTGCCCGATATAATAACTATTTAAGCAGTTCTTCTCCATCTTTCTTTTAAGACAAGTCTTCAAAATGGAGTCCAAACTCTAAAATAGCTTCTCAACATTTAAACATTTTACCAGTTACATTAACAATTTCGATTTGCCATAATCCTTAGATTAGTGGGTATGGAAACTTGGCAGATGCTTCTTCTTATTCAACTTTGACAAGCACAAGTACAATCCAAGCATCTATCCATAAAAACTGCAGTCCTGAAAGTCCCATTGGTTCATACTACTACTCTTTATAAATGGCCCCTACCCACTCCCATCCCACCCCAACTCTGCCCACTCCCTCCCCAGTCTGCATTAACTTCACCCATTGGCTACAAGATTTCTTGATCGGGCCTTATGTTGGGTACCATTGGCCTAGATCTTCTATAAATTCCTATCAGAATCCAAATGTGGGATGGAGGATTGTGCTTTATGTATGAGTTCCTGGATAAATCCTGCTGCTATTTAATATAATTAAGGCTTGCTAAGATATCAGGTATGTGGAACCATGTGCCATTGGGTAAAACAAAGATCATGTCCTTTGAGTAACGGCTTTGTGTACATATTCACACCAACCCACACTAAACAATAACCTAAGAGAAGAGAATCTATATTTACAGTGTTACGTACTCACAGAAACACATTTACCAAACGCACAAACTGTGTTCATTTTCATTAGAACGAAGGCAAAGTACTAATTACTGAGTTGCACACTGTGACTCTAATATCATAAACAATTATTGTTCAATAAAATAAATAACAAAAAGAAAGGGGAAGGAAACGTGGGTACCTGCCTTTGTTTTTTATATTGCTCAGAGTTCCTGGTCTTAATATGTAAAAAAAACAATCTCTTGGGAGAAAAGACTTCTGGGTAATTTCAGTGTTTCCATGACAGCCCTTCATGCCACACCATCTTTCAAGCTTACATGAATAGAGCATGCGGATTTATTGATCCTTTATAAGTACAAGGTAAGGAACTCTGGTCTCTGTATATAAGTGCAATTCAAGTGCCATCACAATTTAAATGTAAATACATATTAATATAGTGGTCAAGGATGAATAAAGACCTAAGTCCATAAAGTCCAACCCAACAATTTAAAGGGGAATTAAAGCTAAAATGTAAACGAGCCAAAAATACATTTCGGTTTGTTAATTAAAATACATGCAAGGAAATGCATTGGGAAAATATGTATTGCGATTTCATAGGTTTAAAGGACAACTTTATAGTAAAAATGTACTTTTGATGAAATGAAATGTACCTGGGGCAGGGAGTTAGGATTTATTATTCCTGCTTCCTAATATTGTGTCATTGAGGAGCTATAACAGATAAACAGGGTTTAATAAAAGTTCTTATCGTTTAAATGGTGCTAATTTTGCCCCAACCAATCAGATGTTAGCTTTCAAATGTTAAATAAGATCTGATTGGTTGGGGCAAAATTAGCACCATTTTAAACAATAAGAACTTTTATTGAATCTCCCTGAAAGTTTTTATCTGCCAAGTTAGTGCGCTGGGCCTTCCTGTATTAAAGATAGAGCTGAAGCACTCAGGAAGCCTGGCAGAAGCATTTTTTCTTAATGCTGTTACTCCTCATAGAAATTATATTGGGAGGTACAAAGTAACAATCCAACTCCCTGCCTCAGGTACTTTTTATTGTCTTTTTAAAGTTAAAATGTAAAGGAGACAGAAATACATACCAGGTTGTTAATAAAAATATATGAATTGACCAGCTCATGCTTTGATTGTATTGTATTGTATTTTATTTCTTATATAGCGCTATATATTCTGCAGCGCTTTACAATTATTTACTTAATTCACATCAGGCCCTGCCCCAAAGAGCTTACAATCTAATCACTTTATGTACACATACAACCTATCAGTATGTCTTTATGAATGTGGGGGGAACTGAGTGCCCGGAGGAAACCCACGCAAGCTCGGGGAGAACATACTAACTCCTTGCAGATGTGTCCAATGGTGGAATCGAACTCAGGACTTCAGCGCTGCAAGTCATCAGTGCCAACCACTGAGCCACCGTGCTGCCCAGATACATATATATTTAATGTAAATATATATGTATAAAAAATGCAAGGAACTGCATTGTGAAAATATGTAACGCATTTCCATAAGGTTAAGTGGCCAATCTCGGTCTCGGGTCTCTTCTGGAAATGATTGTAGAAAAATCATCAGTGATTAGTGCAGAATAAACTAATTGCAGGATCTGTGTAAACCAACATTTTCTTGTCCTGTGGAATCCTGAAGCTCTTATTACTTTCCCATCCACACTGACAAGTACATTACACCTCCCCCAGTGTGGTCACAATGCTGAATATAAATAAACATATTCAGTACAATGAGTCACATCTTTGATTAATTATTTTTCCAAAGTCAGAAACTAAGTTACATTTGTACATAAAATCTACCACACAAGCCAAATAGACACAACGGTACCATATCTGTTATCATGCGATAATCATATCGCTAGTCGGGCCCATCAGGAGACATAGAATTATTTTGTTATCCGACATGGGGAAACAGGATCAGCTTGGTAGATGGGCCCCTTAAAAGGCATGTCCTCCATTAAAACAAAAGCTGATCACATGTTCGTTACCTGCCCCAAACTACAACTGATAGAATTAGCACATTACTAGATGTGTTATTAACCAGATAATTAAACATAATTATTGCCTACATTCTGGCAGGGTAAGCTGGCTCCTCCCTCCATGCAGTCAATCAAGGCTAATTTTATGCTAATTTTATGCTTTTAAAGGAATCGCTCCTGCTCATAGACTGGGGGGAACTGTTTCTAGGTAAAGATACTGAGCAGATGTGGACCACTTTTAAAGGGATATTAAACTATAACATTTCCAAATCGGTACCTTTAGGAAACAAGTGTAAAAAAATTAGGTCCACTCCTGCATGGCTTAATGCTCAGGTAAAAAGGGAAATGGAAAAAAAGAAAAGGGCTTTTAAAATTTTGAAAGCAGAAGGCACAGAACAGGCTTACAGGGACTTCAAAAGTTGTAATAAAGAGTGCAAGAAAGCAATTAAACTAGCTAAAATAGAAAATGAAACACGGATTGCCGAACAAAGCAAGTCCAACCCCAAGATGTTTTTTAAGTATATAAATGGTAAAAAAATGAGGACTGAGAATGTGGGACCATTAAATAATGGAGCTGAGGTGGTTGTAGAGGATGCCGAAAAGGCTAATCTGCTAAACCGTTTTTTTACATCGGTTTTTACTGTTGAGAATCCTTACAGTAGGGATTGTAACAATGTGCAGGGAGGAAATGAAGAGTTTTCACATTGGATAACAGAGGATATGGTACGGAATCAATTAGACAAAGTTAATATCAATAAAGCGCCAGGACCAGATGGATTGCATCCTAGGATTTTAAAAGAGCTTAGTTCAGTTCTAGCAAGACCACTGTGTCTCATCTTTTCAGATTCGCTTTTGTCTGGGGATGTGCCGCTGGATTGGAAAAAAGCCAATGTAATACCAATATTCAAAAAAGGTAGTCGTTCACAGCCTGGTAACTATAGACCTGTAAGCCTAACATCAGTGGTAGGGAAGGTGATGGAAACTTTGTTAAGGGATCATATCCTTGACTTTGTCTCCAGAGATCATCTTATTAGTAGTAGTCAGCATGGATTTATGAGAAATAGATCATGCCAGACAAATTTAATTGGTTTTTATGAAGAAGTGAGTAAGAAGTTAGATTCAGGCACAGCTGTGGATGTGGTATATTTGGATTTTGCAAAAGCCTTTAATACTGTGCCACATAGGCGACTAATGTATAAACTGAGGACTGTTGGCCTTGAAGAAAACATTTGTTCATGGATAGAGAACTGGTTATTGGACCGCAAACAGAGAGTGGTGGTTAATGGAGCTACATCTATGTGGGCTAAAGTTCTAAGCGGAGTTCCTCAGGGTTCTGTACTGGGGCCGCTTCTGTTTAATCTGTTTATAAATGACTTAGAAGGGGGCATTGAGAGCAAGGTCTCTGTGTTTGCTGATGACACTAAATTATGCAGAGCTTTGGAAACTTCCAATGATGTGCAAGTGCTGCAAGCAGACCTAGATAGATTATCAAAATGGGCAGCAGAATGGCAGATGAGATTCAATGTTGATAAATGTAAGGTGATGCATTTGGGATTTAATAATCCCTGTGCCACCTACACCATAAATAACTCTGTGTTAAGTGCATCTGAAATGGAAAAAGATTTGGGGGTTCTGGTAGATAACAGACTTAGCTGTAGCAAACAATGCCAGGTAGCAACAGCTAGAGCTAGCAAGATATTGTCTTGTATAAAGAGGGGAATGGAATCAAGAGAGAAAAATATTATTCTCCCTCTTTACAAGGCACTGGTAAGGCCACATTTGGAATATGCGGTGCAGTTTTGGAATCCCATATACAAAAGGGACATCTTGGAAATTGAGGCAGTTCAGAGAAGGGCAACTAAATTAATAAGGGGAATGGAGGGGCTTGAATATGCAGGCAGATTAGACAAGTTAGGGCTGTTTACATTGGAGAAGCGGCGGTTGCGTGGGGACATGATAACCTTATACAAATATATTAATGGCCCATACAGTGAACTCTCTGGTGCATTGTTCACTAATAGGTCATATCAGAGGACTCGTGGACATCCTTTAAGGTTGGAAGAAAAGAAGTTTCATCTTCAAGTTAGGAGAGGTTTCTTTACAGTGAGAACGGTGAAACTGTGGAACTGTCTTCCAGCAGAGGTGGTAATGGCAAGTTCATTGAATAACTTTAAAAAAGGCCTGGATAAGTTTCTAAAACTAAAAAATATTGAGAATTACTGGTATTAATGCATATAGATCTGGTTGATCCAGGGATACTTTCCGATTGCCGTTTGGAGTCAGGAGGACGTTTTTTCCCCCCCTTTTTTAGCTGGGGTTTTGCCTTCCTCTGGATCAACTGTTAGGTAGGGTTAAAAAAAAAAAAAAAAAGTGAATAGGTTGGACTTGATGGACGAATGTCTTTATTCAACCTTAATTACTATGTTACTAAGGCTTTGATTGCTGACATCACAACCAATGATTGACTGCTGTTTTCCCTGCTGCCTCTGCACATGCTCAAACTTATAAAAAGCTCATTGAGCAGAGGGAGGAAGCAGATCCCTTTTTCAGAATGGAATAGAACTTATCATTAAATATCTGGTACAAATACATGTAATAAACTGGTAAAAATAGCAGTGGGGTTTGCGGGCAGATAACTGACAAGTCACCAGGTTTTGGTGGACATGCCCTTAAATGGGAAATAATCTGAAATCTATAAATCTAACAGGGTTATTCAATAAAAGTTCTTATCGTTTAAAATGGTGCTAATTTTGTCTCAACCAGTCAGATGTTAGCTTTCAAATGTTAAATAAGATCTGACTGGTTGGGGCAAAATTAGCACCATTTTAAAAGATAAGAACTTTTATTGAATCTCCCTGTTAGTGTGTTAGCAATGCTGTTCAGTATAAAATACAGAGAGACACAACCTAGAGTCTTGCACAGAAAGGAACTTTCCAAACCAACCCACTTGTTCATATTCCTGAAGCCCTACAGCCATATACGTTACAGCCTTTCCTTACCTGATAGAACGTTACAATTAGAATTTAATGAGTATTGATTAGTTGCACTACAGTGACATTTCCTTTTTTTTTGCCCGAGGAGTGTTTGTTTGTTCAGCTGGAAAATAGGTCAAGCTTCTACATGGTAAAAGGGCAATCGACCCAACTGATTTAATTGGTAGTGTCATGTCTTTAATCTTATAAAGTACCAAGGAAGCATCTCCCTTTATATAAAATCTACAAGCTGTGAGAGAATGGGGGGACTATTTACCCAGAAACTGCCACTATGGATGTTTCACAGATGAATGAGCTGATGTAATTAATAAACACCTTTCATGCTGGGGGTATAGAAATCAATGTTCCCCATAAATTGTGCACAGAAATGAATAGTCTGTACCCATACAATATTCCAGCAGATCTATGTGTGTTCACCACTTTAACCTGTGTGCGCTGGCCTGCAGAGTGGTGTTCAACCCAGAGCCGCCATCAGGGGGGGTACAGGAGATACTCCTGCATGGGGCCCAAATGCTTCTGGGGCCCAGAGGACAAGAACAGGTGCCAAGAGGGGAGCTGCACTGTTTGCATCAAAGTGGTAATGTAGGTGTTGATTTGTCACTGTTTTGGATCTTAACTCGTGTGTGAAATTTTCAGTCTTGCCCAATCAGGTTTGTTCCGATAGACCGATCTATCCAACTATCCAAAATACAAAAAATGTCCCCCATAATCTGATCAATTCCATTGAATTCTTCAAATTGATCAGAATATTAATGCCTTTAGAGATTAGACAGGTAAGACGTCCATCTAAAGACAAATGTCCAATCTGTTTACCGTATATACTCAAGGATCACATCAGGAAAATGAATGAAAAATAAATGGCAATGGAACTACCGGTACTTCATAGCCATTCATTTTTCCTTCATGAGTTGTAGTTTCTAAACATCTGGAGTGCCTTTAAAACAATACAATAGTGATGATTGGTTTTAGAGTCGGGCATGTGGATTCTTTTTTTTAACTTGCAACTACAGATGTTTAGAAATTATAACTCTCAGCAACCAAAGCATGCTGGGAGTTTTAGTTTCCAAGCATCTGGAGTGCCAAGGAATGGGGGTTACTATATGGGATTACTGTCCATTTAAAGGCAGCTAATGCCTCAAAGCAATACAGAATCAGGAGGGTGGTATCTATTGTTCAAAAGGTTGCCTTCTGATTCTGTATTGTTTTGAGGCTTTAGTTGACAGCAGAATTCCCATACAGTAGTCCCATACTATAATAGCAATACTGGATTTGGCTATTACTGTATGGGACTACTTTATGGGAATTCTGCTGTCCATTTAAAGGGCAACTAAAGCCTCAGAGCAATAGAGAATCAGAAGGCAGTAGTGGCCATAATTTCAACCCTCGGCTTATACTTGAGTCAATCATGTTTTTCTAATTTTTCAGGTCAAAATAGGTACATCGGCTTATACTCGAGTATATACTGTAAGCGTGCCCATATACTAAGTAAGACATTAGACAGATGTCCAATCTCTCAGTCCAATCAATTTGAGATGACAAAATGAAAGGGTCAGATAGGAACATCTCAAGATAAAAATTGCTGCTTGTAAAATGTGGTCTTTAGACCTTAGATAGATATCTCAAATCTATCCAATGTCTGCCTGTGTATGGCCAGCTTAAAGGGTATGTCCACCCTTATTTCTATTTTTTAATATTGCCTTCCCCCTGGTCCCCCAGCCCCAACCGCATGGTTTTTATTTTTAGAAAGCCCCCCAAACTTTTACTTACCTCCCCTCTTTCCTTCGCCGCGCTGCCGGCCTCTGCTTGCGAGAATGCAAGCAGAGGGGGGGAACGGCAGTCGCGTCTGTGATTGGCTGAGCGGCAGCCAATCACGGACGCGGCTGCCCTCATTCAGTGCAGCGGAGGAAAGAGGAGAGGTAAGTAAGCTTTCTAAAATTAAAAACCATGCGGTTGGGGCTGGGAGACCAGGGGGATTACTATATTACAGGGGTTTTATGCTAGGGGGAGGGATAGTAGAACGGGAGGGAGAGGGAGGGGAGGGGAGGGGGAGGAGGGGGAGGGAGGGGGGAAGAGCTGCAGTGCGCATGGCAAAAATCTACCTGAGGCAAGGTAGAGGCAGGAGCCTGCTAGCCTCCTGGTGGGCAGTTTTTGGGACTTTGGGGGGGACTACAGGAGAACCCTATGGAGCTGGGATGTGAGGTAAGGATTAAACTACACTACATGATGGGGCCAGTAGTTGGGGGGATTATAGTTTTGGGGGTGGACATGCCCTTTAAGAACCACCTTACTTTTATGCAATCAATTTGAGATCACAAATTCAATGAGCCAAATGGAATTATCTCAAGAACAACCACTGCTCGTTAAATGGGGTCTTTAGACATTAGATATCTCTAATCTGTATGGCCAGCTTTACTCATAGATTATGGTGAAATAAGGACTTGATTGACATTATTGAACACTTTAATTTTTGGTACAACAGTTTTATTAGAATGTTAGATTTAAAAGTAAAATGTCTCCCAGTAAAATAGGGTAAAATAAAAGACTGCAGTCTTATGTTTAAAACGAGAGGTAGACTATAAATCTAACTGCAGGACAAGAGATGTTATATTGCTGAAAAGGTTAACACTTCCTGATTCAAGTAGCTCTTTGTACCATAATCTGTACCAATCAAGTGTTATCTCACAGCAGTACAACAGTACAAAAACTAACATCTGGTTGGTACAGAAAAAATGCTCAGGCGAACATTTTCTCCTCTTATTATACCACAACACTATGTATTGGTGCAATTGGTCCCTATGATGTGTGTGTGTCATTTTATTATTGCTTTGGGTTTTTGTAGAGCTCATCAAGAAATAAATACCATTCACAGAACATGACAAATAATTATTTTCATCTGTGAGAGCTCCACACGTTTGAGTGTCCTAAGGGCGCACGGGATGCTTACAAAGTACTTCTAAGAAAGAAAAATGGGTGGGTGGAGATTAATTCATTTTCAATTATTCAGATAAATTGACTGTAAATTAACTTGTCATGCAGCTCAATACCAGGCTGTGGGCTGTGTTAAAAGACTCTACCAATGGATCTTTCTAAGGAGAAGAAATGAAATAAGAACATGGACAGGTATGGTTGGCACCTCTCGCATAAGAACTAGATCTGACCTCTGACTCTCTATCTTATTTACTTCTGTATGTGTGTGAAAGACTGAGAGATAATGATCAATCAATAAACACTGTTACATTCTATAGCATTAGATAAACAATGATTGAGGACAATGTCACCCCGAGTTGGTTAAAGAGACACTATACTGAAAAACTGACTATGCCTCATCTTAAGCTATAATTGAACACAAGTAAGTTGCACTTACTCTGATTTGTGTGCATTGCTGCATGCCTTCAATCCAGCACACATTTTGTTTAGGAGCAGTATCCCCCCTCCCTCTTTTAACCACTCCCACTTCCATCCGACCTGACTTTTCCCCCACAAACCAACTGTCAAGCCTGCACCCAGCATACAGCATTCCAGCTGTCAATCTCTGTCACCATTCCAGCTACAGTAAAACTACTCACAGAAGAATAGTTTTAGAGCAAGGAACTTGATTGACAGCTGAAATATAAGAAGTTTTAGATTGGATATCTAAAGAAATAGGGGGCAGATCAACAAAAAAATGATACAGTGGTGGTTGGGAAGAATTACAGTTTCCATTTATGGTCAATTTAAAATAACCTATTTTTTGGTAAGGATGCCCTTTAAGACTAGAAGCTTGGAATAACTAGGCAGAAAGTTGGAAGTAGGTCGCCTTGAGTCAAGACATAAGACAGGGAGGTCAGTGAGGAATTAGGATTAGTAATCAGTCCACGTTTCTATTCGGAAATGCCGGTTGGAAAATCCACGGTTTCAGCGGATTTCTTTGAATTATTTTGAACTATGAACTTTTCATCAAAAAATCGAATATGAGAAAAGCGAAAATTAGAAAATTCCTATTTTTAACATTCGAAAATTCCAATCGAAAAAAAAATTCAACAATTGCAATAAAAAATGTGAAAAATTTGACTCCTTTTGGGTTCAGATTTTCAGAATTTCAACCGGTTTGGCGTAACCACTGTTGGCAACCAAACACGCCAGTTATGTTCATTACTAGTTAGGAGTAGACACCAAGCTAAAGAAGAAAGGGGGGTTTTAGGCACCCATGGTGGGGCAGTGACATGTGTCTTACTTCATCAGAGACTTCACACGTACGGTGCTGCCAGCAAAGACCAACTCCTGTGTTGTTCGTGATCTGTACGATTATTGGTTGGATGCTGGTTGTTTGTCGCCCTCTACTGACTTTTTTTTTTCATGTGTGTACTGGCCTTTAGAATAGTCACTAAGGGCACGGCCACACTGCATCGCACCAGAAGTGTTCACGCAGTCGCACCTGATTGCTTGTGTGATCCCGTTGTGATTACACTCGATTTCTGTGCGTTTGCACATGCGATTTCTCCTTTTGAGATAGGAAATCGCATGCGATTGCGCATAAAATGGTGATCGCATGCGACTGTGTATCGCAAGCAGATGCACAATCGCATCGCACCCGAAATTGCGTGGTTTTGGTGCGTTTGTGGGATTTCAATGTTAGTAATAAATCTCATGCGCAATCGCGAGCGCAAACGCACAGAAATCGCGCTAGTGTGGCCTAGCCCTAAGGGTCCTATTTCTAAAGGCACGGTATTGATGTTTTGCCATTGTTGCTTAGATCATAAATTAACAACCGCAGCCGTAAATCTATGATAGTGGTGGTAAATCTATGATAGTGGTGGTAAATCTATGATAGTGGTGGTAAATCTACGATAGTGGTGGTAAATCTATGATAGTGGTGGTAAATCTATGATAGTGGTGGTAATCTACGATAGTGGTGGTAAATCTATGATAGTGGTGGTAAATCTATGATAGTGGTGGTAAATCTACGATAGTGGTGGTAAATCTATGATAGTGGTGGTAAATCTATGATAGTGGTGGTAAATCTATGATAGTGGTGGTAAATTCTACGATAAGTGGTGGTAAATCTATGATAGTGGTGGTAAATCTACATAGTGTGGTGAAATCTATGCTAGTGGTGGTAAATCTTAATAGTGGTGGTAATCTACAATAGTGGTGGTAAAATCTATGATAGTGGTGGGGTAATGCTATGATAGTGGTGGTAAATCTACAATAGTGGTGGTAAATGCTATGATAGTGGTGGTAAATCTATGATAGTGGTTTGGTTAATCTATAGTGGTGGTAAATCTATGATGTGGTGGTAAATCTATGTAGTGGTGTAATCTATTATAGTGGTGGTAAATCTAGATAGTGGTGGTAAATCTACAATAGTGGTGGTAATCTATGAGTGGTGGTAAATCTATGATAGTGGTGGTAAATCTATATAGTGGTGGTAAATCTACAATAGTGGTGGTAATCTATGATAGTGGTGGTAAATCTATGATAGTGTGGTAAAATCACAATAGTGTTGGTAAATCTAAATAGTGGTGGTAAATCTACAATAGTGGTGGTAAATCTATGATAGTGTGGTAATCTAATAGTGGTGGTAATCTACAAAGTGTGGTAAATCTTGATAGTGGTGTAAATCTATGATAGTGTGGTAATCTATGATAGTGGTGGTAAATCTACAATAGTGGTGGTAAATCTACAATAGTGGTGGTAAATCTATGATAGTGTGTACTAAAGTGGTGGTAATCATGATAGTGGTGGTAAATCTACAATAGTGGTGGTAAATCATGATAGTGGTGTTAATCTATGATAGTGGTGTAAATCTATGATAGTGGTGGTAAATCTACCAATAGTGGTGGTAAATCTACAATAGTGGTGGTAAATTCTATGATATGGGTGGTAAATCTACGATAGTGGTGAAATCTACGATTGTTGGTAAATCTATGATAGTGGTGGTAATCTATGATAGTGGCTACGATAGTGGTGGTAAATCTATGATAGTGGTGGTAAATCTATGATAGTGGTGGTAATCTATGATAGTGGTGGGTAAATCTACAATTGCGATAAATTTGCAATACCGCGGTTTTTAAATATGCCCCTGGGCTGTATTTGTAAATATGTGGTACCACGGTACAATTGTAACTGCGATCGTACATTTACAGATCATTAACGTAAAATTATAATCACGCCTTACAACGACGTGCCGGACGATCGTCTATGCAATATCCTTGCAGTCGTTTACGCTTGTAATTTTATGAATGTAAACTTTCCGATACGCAGGTTTTTAACCTAAGTGTCTCCTAATCCACACTTGCTCTGCATTATAAAATACACAAATAAATTATAATGAAATATAAAACCTGGCATAGCGTTATTGATTAAGAAAGTAGTGATTGTAAGAGGCAGAAGGTTAAGGTACATGTATTACTATAAGATGCTGTCCTTTACTTTACAGATGACAGCTCATGAATTATTAATGAGGACACTGCAGTACGGATATCACCCGTAGACACACCGGATTACTGCTGATTACTACTTATCAAATGGAAGTTTTATGAGAGAGGAGAATCATTTATTTAATAACATAATAACACGTATTTATATAGATCATACCGTGATACAATTAATAATGGTATTCTATAAATTTACCGTTATCAACCACTTAATTACCGTATCTTTCAAGCCATTTTTATGTGGACAGAAAATCCCATGTTTGCATGTGCACGCTATAGTTAGGATCACCGGGAAGCTGCATATTGCTTGCATTAGCTCTTTTAAGTTTATATTATTAAACTATATCATAAGTTCAATGACGATAATCAACTATCACAATGACGATTATCAGGGTGTTCCTAGGGTTTTTGACACCTGAACAACTTTTAAATGCCACTTAAGTGGCATGGCTTCATCAGGGAACATATCGTATATACTCGGTATAAACCGTCCCGAGTACACCAGGTACCTAGTTTTAGGGAAAAAAGTAGGAAAACCACACTGACCCGAGTATAACCGAGGGGGTATTATTGCCACTAAAGATGTTTGGAAACTACAACTCCCAGTATTGCTTTATTGCTGGGGTTGTAGTTTTCAAACATCTTAAGTTGCGATACTCCCACCAATAAAGCATGCTGGGAGTTGTAGTGTTCAAACATCTTAAGTGGCAAATACTTGCAATATGGGTAATCCTCCTATATTTGTGCATACAGTTGCACAAATAAGAAGGTTTTACTCCTATTTGTATGTATTTTCTACTTAAGTGTGTCCCTGTGTAAATAAAGTAAATGTTTCCCTTACCTTGTCCGGCGGGCGGTGATCCGAATCCTTCTCCACAGCCTCTGCGCATCCGGATGATGTCACTACCCGGCGCTCTCACTTTGCGGCGCCGGGTAGGGACATCATCCGGATGCCAGAGGCTGTGGAGCGAGGATGCGGATTGCGTGGCCTGGACAGGTAAGGGAAACATTGACTCGAGTATAAACCGAGGTAAGATTTTCAGGCTTTTTTAAAGCCTGAAAACCTCGGTTTATACTTGAGTATATACGTTAGTTGTGGAGGTGGGAGTGGTGGGCTGACTAACACTGATTGGTGGAGGGTGCTGAAATGCAGTGATTTTTTTCCCCTTCTTATTGGAAGGAAGGTTTTTTTTTTAAACTGGCCGCCTTTTAAGAGTGTTCGGCAGGGTGCGCCCTGAGCAAATGTTTCAGTTTGCTTCTGTTAGGGCACCCCTGACAATTATCCTATTGAGCGCCCAGAGACGAACAGTAGTCACAGCACAGAAGAGATACAAGTCCAGGCAAGAGGTGGGAGGGGGTGGGCCACATAGACAGTTAAGCCACCTACAGACTGAGTCATGGGCCATGCAGCAGACCCGCCTGTTTTCTTCTTATCTGAATGGAGTTTTGCAGACAAAAAAAATGTTTTCTTCCTCTCAATCTCTGGGCCCCTTCCAAGTCCGGGCCCCATACAGAAAGAACCCCTTTCCCCCCCTGATGGCGGCACTGGAAAAAAGGATTAAAACCCAATATAACAGAACTATTGAGCCTAATGATAGTATTATGGGCTGATGCAATAAGAGACGGGGAAAGTTTACTGGGCTATGACGTTACTTCTCAGTGAGTTACTGCAGTTAGGTAACATCTTAACGTCTGATTGGGAGGTGCAACTAAATAGCACATTTAAACTTTTGCACTTTTCATTGTATCTGCAACCCCAGAGTTATAGTGTTAATATATATAATATATATATATAATATATATATGGGGTCCTCTTTGTGTAGGACTAGGCCCACCAAGACATTTCACAGCATCCGATGACAATTGGGATCCAATAGCGTGTTAAAACCGCACACTAGGGGGCGTATTTGTAAGCGCGATATTGCAAGTTAGCGCTACCGTGCGTTATTTCTATGTACGACAGTGGGCGTGAATGTGCGGCCGTGATTGTACATTTACACCGATGTAACCAGAAAAATACAACACTGGTATGTCTATGGGGAGTGTAATTCTACAATCGCCTCATCGTAAATTAACATAACGATCGTAATCACGATCGTTAACTGGTCGCTTTTTAGCAATACCCGCCTTTATAATATGACCCTAGGTGCTCTGCTGTGCACTTTCATCGGAGCGCTTTTGTTCCCCGTGTGTTGCGTGTTCCCCTGTGTGCATGTTCCCGGTGTGTGGCGTGTTCCCCGAGGTTCTACCTCTCATTTTACTGTTATCAAAATTTTTAATGCGAGATTTAACTGGATTTCAGTTTTTATCGTTTAAACGTTCCTGCATCTCTGTTGAAATGGATTCGGGGTCGTGTTTCTAGTACAAGATGTTTTCTTGGGGGAACGTAGATGCGCGAAACTCCCAAGAGCGTTTAAAAAAAGGGACAAAATTTCATAAGTTTCATTATCTATCAGTTTAGCATTTCTAGCATCTGTTCGTTTACCAAAATTAACATTATAATTTGAGTTACTAAGCGGTCAGAAAATTGCAGAATCTATTAGGAAGTTTGGATAATTAGTATATTTTCAGTTAGAATCCAGTCTCTTGGTACTACCATAGTGGTGGTAAATCTATGATAGTGGTGGTAAATCTACAATAGTGGTGGTAAATCTACGATAGTGGTGGTAAATCTATGATAGTGGTGGTAAATCTATGATAGTGGCTACGATAGTGGTGGTAAATCTATGATAGTGGTGGTAAATCTATGATAGTGGTGGTAAATCTATGATAGTGGTGGTAAATCTACAATTGCGATAAATTTGCAATACCGCAGGTTTTTAAATATGCCCCTGGGCTGTATTTGTAAATATGTGGTACCACGGTACAATTGTAACTGCGATCGTACATTTACAGATCATTAACGTAAAATTATAATCACAGCCTTACAACGACGGTCGGACGATCGTCTATGCAATATCATTGCAGTCGTTTACGCTTGTAATTTTATGAATGTAAACTTTCCGATACGCAGGTTTTTTAACCTAAGTGTCTTCCTAATCCACACTTGCTCTGCATTATAAAAATACACAAATAAATTATAATGAAATATAAAACCTGGCATAGCGTTATTGATTAAGAAGTAGGTATTTGTAAGAGGCAGAAGGTTGAAGGTAACATGTATTACTATAAGATGCTGTACTTTACTTTACAGATGACAGCTCATGAATTATTAATGAGGACACTGCAGTACGGATATCACCCGTAGACACACCGGATTACTGCTGATTACTACTTATCAAATGGAAGTTTTATGAGAGAGGAGAATCATTTATTTAATAACATAATAACACGTATTTATATAGATCATTACCGTGATACAATTAATAATGGTATTCTATAAATTTACCGTTTATCAACCACTTAATTACCGTATCATTTCAAGCCATTTTTATGTGGACAGAAAATCCCATGTTTGCATGTGCACGCTATAGTTAGGATCACCGGGAAGCTGCCATATTGCTTGCATTAGCTCTTTTAATGTTATATATTAAACTAATATCATAAGTTCAATGACGATAATCAACTATCACAATGACGATTATCAGGGGTGTTCCTAGGGTTTTTGACACCTGAAACAACTTTCACATGCCAACTTAAGTGGGCATGGCTTCATCAGGGAACATATCGTATATACTCAGTAAAAACCGTCCCGAGTTATAAACCGAGGTACCTAGTTTTAGGGAAAAGTAGGAAAACCACACTGACCCGAGTATAAACCGAGGGGGTATTATTTGCCACTAAAGATGTTTGGAAACTACAACTCCCAGTATGCTTTATTGCTGGAGTTGTAGTTTTCAAACACTTAAGTTGCGATACTCCCACCAATAAAGCATCTGGGAGTTGTAGTGTTCAAACATCTTAAGTGGCAAATACTTGCAAATATGGGTAATCCTCCATATTTGTGCAACAGTATGCACAAATAAGAAGGTTTTACTCCTATTGTATGTTTTTCTACTTAAGTGTGTCCCTTGTGAAAATAAGTAAATGTTCCCCTTACCTTGTCCGCGGGCGCGTGATCCGCATCCTTCTCCACAGCCTCTGCCATCCGGATGATGTCACTACCGGCGCCTCTCACTTTGCGGCGCCGGGTAGTGACATCATCCGGATGCGCAGAGGCTGTGGACGAGGATGCGGATTGCGTGGCCTGGACAAGGTAAGGGAAACATTGACTCGAGTATAAACCGAGGTAAGATTTTCAGGCTTTTTTTAAAGCCTGAAAACCTCGGTTTATACTTGAGTATATACGGTAGTTGTGGAGGTGGGAGTGGTGGGCTGACTAACACTGATTGGTGGACTGGTGCTGAAATGCAGTGATTTTTTTCCCCTTCTTATTGGAAGGAAGGTTTTTTTTTTAAACTGCCGCCTTTTAAGTGTTCTGCAGGGGTGCGCCCTGAGCAAATGTTTCAGTTTGCTTCATGGTAGGGGCACCCCTGACAATTATCCTAATTGAGCGCCCAGAGACGAACAGATAGTCACAGCACAGAAGAGATACAAGTCCAGGCAAGAGGTGGGAGGGGGTGGAGCCACATAGACAGTTAAGCCACCTACAGACTGAGTCATGGGCCATGCAGCAGACACGCCCTGTTTGTCTTCTCTATCTGAATGGAGTTTTGCAGACAAAAAAAATGTTTTCTTCCTCTCAATCTCTGGGCCCCTTCCAAGTCCGGGCCCCATACAGGAACCCCTTTCCCCCCCTGATGGCGGCACTGGAAAAAAGGATTAAAAAACCCAATATAACAGAACTATTGAGCCTAATGATAGTATTATGGGCTGATGCAATAAGAGACAGGAAAGTTTACTGGGGCTATGACGTTAACTTCTCAGTGAGTTACTGCAGTTAGGTAACATCTTAACGTCTGATTGGGAGGTGCAACTAAATAGCACATTTAAACTTTTGCACTTTTCATTGTATCTGCAACCCCAGAGTTATATGTGTAATATATATATATATATATATATATATATATATATGTGTGTCCTCTTTGTGTAAGGACTAGGCCACACCAAGACATTTTAACAAGCAATCCGATGACAATTGGGATCCAATAGCGTGTTAAAAACCGCACACTAGGGGGCGTATTTGTAAAAGCGCGATATTGCAAGTTAGCGCTACCGTGCGTTATTTCTAATGTACGACAGTGGGCGTGAATGTGCGGCCGTGATTGTACATTTACACCGAATGTAACCAGAAAAATACCACAATGGTAGTCTATGGGGAGTGTAATTCTACAATCGCCTCATCGTAAATTAACAATAACGATCGTAAATCAACGATCGTTAAACTGGTCGCTTTTTAGCAATACCGCGCCTTTATAAATATGACCCTAGGTGCTCTGCTGTGCACTTTCATCGGAGCGCTTTGTTCCCCGTGTGTGCGTGTTCCCCGTGTGTGCATGTTCCCGGTGTGTGCGTGTTCCCCGAGGTTTCTACCTCTCATTTTACTGTTATCAAAAAGTTTTAATGCGAGATTTAACTTTGATTTCAGTTTTTATCGTTAAACGTTCCTGCATCTGTTGAAATGGATTCGGGGTCGTGTTTCTAGTACAAGATGTTCTTGGGGGAACGGTAGATGCGCGAAACTCCCAAGAGCAGTTTAAAAAAAGGGACAAAATTTCATTAAGTTTCATTATCTATCAGTTTAGCATTTCTAGCATCTGTTCGTTTACCAAAATTACATTATAATTTGAGTTACTAAGCGGATCAGAAAATTGCTGAAAATCTATTAAGGGAAGTTTGGATAATTAGTATTATTTCAGTTAGAATCCCAGTCTCTTGGTACTCGATAGGATAATTACATCAATCATGAGATGCTTTTTATTTAGTAAGAAAATGGTGATTAGCGGATAGCAAAGCTTGATGGTTTTGCGCTTAAGGGGCAGCTAACGTTGACCATAGATGCTATGATCGTACTTTCCGATTGGCCGGCTGATTTTCCACACACAGGTTGTATAACCGTGATCGTGGGGTATTGCCCCATAAGACTACGAACTATTGTATATGAACAAAGCAAGGGCCATATACATAGCAATAATATTAAATCCATGTTAGAAACAGGATGATTCCATTGACCAGTCCTCGATGTTGGTCACCACACGAGCCAATAATTGGACGATATATGGCGAAGTCCGATTATTTCGCTACGTGTTTGGTCTGCCTAACTTGGGTAGAATGATTTACAATGTTTGAAGACAGGACTGATAAAGATGTCTCATGAATAAAACACCTTTGGGTAATTTGTCGGTGTATCCATGACACTGGTGGACCGGGTGATAGACATACGCCACTGGAAGACATGTCATTACTTCAGGAAGCCAATGTCGCTCCAAGGAGCATTGTTACATCTGTCAGGGAAAGCGCCGTCCATTCTTTTTTCAGCTCATGTCTAGGACGGGAGACATTTTGACATTTTACCTGAAATTAGTGACAAAATGATAAAATATAAATGGCGTATCTATCGTTTTTAAATAGGCCTTTTCTATAGGAGCCCTATAGAGACACGACAAGGGTTAAATCACTGAATGTTCTAGAAGTCCCTGTCACGTGCTATGTGTCAGATACAGTCCTAATGACAATTGTCGTTATAATGTGTCATTGTCGGTATAAGTGCATTGATAGAATTCAGCCCGTATTTACAATAGGGACAGGTATTGTTCTGTAAGTTCCTTTTAGTTATTTAAGGTGATCAGATTCTGTAAACAATGTGTCAAAAGGAATATTCTCTCGACAGCGTTTAACCGATTGCATCCCAATTTATTATAATTATACTCTTAGCATTGCAGCTTGTGCAATAACAGGTGCAAACCTTAACTTTTCAGAAACCAATCAAATGTTGCCTTACTGCAGTAGCCCAACAAAAAGCTGAATTTTGTTCAACTCTTATTTAATCAGCTTCTTGATATTACAACTTAAAGAGGAATTATAGTGGATACAAAGCTTTAAAAAAAAAAAGGTAGGAGGTAGGATTAATTCTGTTTGGAGCTACAGCACGAATAAAATGGCTTCTGCCAGGCTTCCTCGGTGCTTCAGCACTATCTTTATTATAGGAATGTCAGAGTCTCACACTTACCTGCCTCGCGCTTCCGCTGCGGGTCTCTCCGTCCTCTGGGAACCCCCGGAGTTGGCTGCAGTATCCTCAGTGTGTGACGTCATCATCCGGCGTCCTTGCATACTTGTGCTCCTCTTCCTGCTCAGCCTGGTCTTCTGGTGCCTTGTGGATGCACATGGACACCTCTACTTATCTCCTCCGCTCCTGTAGTTCTCAAAGGGGATGCAGGAGATCCAATTTAGTTTAAATGGGACAATCCCTGCATCAGACTCTTGTCCTCCATTCCTCATTGGTTACTCTGCTCCACTTAAGCCTGTTTCAGTTATTTCTCCCTTGCCTGTTATAGTTTTGGTTAGCCAAGCTAGTGGTCCCTGCTACTACCTAAAGTAGCCAAGTCTAGTTCCTTGTAGCCTAGTCTTGTTCATTGTTCTTCTCATTATTATCCTTGTATTCTTTTCATTTTCTTTGTCTTCCAGTTCCTGTGATCTCCATTGGTGTTCCGGTTTTCCAGAGCATACCCGACCTTGCGCTCTAAGACCTGGGGGTAACTGTGTTCAGCTGGTGCAACAAGGCTCCTAACGATCAGGGGCTTGTCTATAGGTGAAGACAGCGGCTGTAGATTGGGGTATAGGCGCTGATGGTATACTCGGGAACTCTGGGCATCACAAGGAAAGCACAGGACACTAAGCTGGCAGATAAAAACTACGTGCTAGCTCTCAAAAATGATATTGGGAGGTAGGAGCAATTGATTCTACCTTCCTGCCCCAGGTGCTTTTAGAGAGCAATAAGATCATTTACAAATTAAAACTAATGATAATTACCAATATATGGATATTTCTATTTCTTATCAATTTGTAGATTTCCATGTATTTCTGTGACTGGAATCACCAACACCATATTAAAATATAAGACTGAATAAACAACTTCCACTTAGCTCACTCAAGGACAATATTCTTACAGTGTTTGATATTATTTCCCCCAGGATTACATGTAATGCAGTCACTCAAACGATTCTGCAATTCCTATTATTGTTCCATTTATCCTTTAGAGACTCCCCTAGACATTCAGTTCTTCTTGTCATATATAATTAATTTCAAAACACAGTTTAAATACTTCCCAGATTCTGTATTGTAATATCTGTATCTGCGGTGAATGTACAGTAAACGCCCTAAGCAAACATGCAACTGTATCACTAAATTGCAATATTGCTCCTCCTATTCTTTAAAATACAGATACAACGTGCAACTTTATATTTGTAAAATAACCTTCTAGTTGTAAAATAACAACCAGCCATTAAAGGAAAACTATAGTACGTATAAAGTTAGCTGGGAGGTTGGATTGGTGCTTTCTGCCAGGCTTCCTCAGTGCTTCAGCAATATATTTAATACAGGAAGGCCCAGAGCACTAACCTGGCAGATGAAAACTGTATCTGCTATAGCTCCACAACAAAACAATATTGGGAAGTAAGAATTATCAATCCAACCTCCCTGCCCCAGTTTCTTCTTATTCCTTAAAAGTAAATTTTTACAGTTTAGTTGTCCTTTAAATAAAAATTACATAATAAAACAAGCAGTAAATGGATACTGCAATACAATGGAGCTAGGCCAGTAGACAGAGAGGCAATTGACCCCTGCAACAAGAATTAGATTATTCTGCCAATGGTCCTAAAAATGTAAAATCTCTCTGGCTGCTTCTCTGCACCTTGGTGCTCCCTAATGTAGTGTACAATGTGATTCCTTTACTTGCTTACACTTAAATGGAGTGGGAGGTTTTCACTCAGGGTAAAGTTTAAGTATCAACTTGGCTTGAAAGGCTGAAAGCCCAGTAAAAACTTTTTTAATTTGTGTGTCTGCGTGTGCTGTGAGCTTTAGAATCTGGGAAACAGGCAATCGGCGCCGATTAGGAATGTGACGCATCTGAATGCACTCAAAAGACAGGTAATCAGTGCTGATTAGGTCTGGTCACAAGTAAATGCAATCAAGAGGCGGGTAATCAGTAGTGATGAACCCGAACTATCCAAACTAGTTCAGGTTCAAACTAGTTTGGTTTTCCGAACTCGCGGCTGTATTTTTGGTAATTATAGAAAATTGGATAATTATCGAATTTACGGGCCTTTCGCTAACCCTAGAATGTATCTTTCAGTAACCCTCGAATGTAATGTTTGCTTTCGCTAACCCTTGAATATAATGTTTGTTTTGCTTGCCATCGAATGTAGCCTTCGTCTTTTGGTAGCCCTCGAATCTAATGTTCGTTCCGCTAACACTCGAACGTAGCCTTTGATAACCCTCAAATGTATCATTCAATTTCAATAACCCTTGAATGTATAGTTAATTTTCTGTAACCCTCAAATGTTGCGTTCGCGTTCGGTAACCCTCAAATTGCCTGTAACCCGCGAATGTAACTTGCGTAAACCTATCGCCCCGACCGTGGGGGAAAGAAGTGTTTAAACAAGTTTTGGTGATAGTGAAATGATCCACAGACCATTTCCCAGGTGCCACAGCCATTTACAATAAGTTACCATTATTAGTTTATCTGTAACTAATCCAAACTTTTTCAAACTATTAGCTCTCCATTGACTTTAATCAGTTCACTTCGGACCTTCTGAACTTTTACTGACGTCCGGAAACCAACCGAGCTTCAGTAAATTCAGCCATCTCTAGTAATCATCGCTGATTAGATCTGGTCACAGGTGAATGCAATCAAGAGACAGGTAATCAGTAACGATTAGGTCAGCTCACAATTTTCCATTAAAGTCTTTGTGCAAAGAAGTCTGTAAACACTTTCATAGATACTTTAGCTAGGTAATGTCACTCTTCCTATGTCTAGCTAGCAGTGGTGGCATTGTAATTTGCTAAGAATTGTATGGGTTGGTTGGAGATGGAAGACAGACAATATAATACATTTATTTTACAAAAGATTATCAGGGTTATCAATAATTGTTAAAAATGGTGCTAAGTTTGCCCCAACCAATCAGATGTTAGCTTTCAAATGTTAAATAACATCTGATTGGTTGGGGCAAAATTAGCACCATTTTAAACGATAAGAACTTTTATTGAATCTCCCTGTATAAATATTCTTTATATACAGGAAAAAATGTGTAAATGCTTCCCAATAGCACTTGCACATTAACATACAAAAAAGACCTGCGTGTGTGAAGGTCACTTCACTGTGTTTGCCCTCTAGTCCATAGTGTCCCGGTCCTCCCATGTTGGTAACACAAGTGAAGCTGGATTCATAAATTAACCCTCTGAGTAAGGGACAATGTACCAATCACCGAGGAAAACTATTATGGGGCCCCCTTTCCTTTATATACAGCATTTATTTGGGGACATTATATTAGCCATAGAGAAAATAAGAAAATGAAAAAAAAGAATTGCACACAACAGCTAAAGTCACACAACTGATTGCGTTGGTACATCTGATTAAGAAGGAGGAGCCATAGCAGCTCTCTGTGTATAGACCCCCTAGCCAAGTACTCGTAGGCTTGATCTCTGCATGGGGTCCGCCATTTTATCTAATTAGGTCATTGATTACCCCATTAATTTGGTCTGCAAACCAACACTGGAGATTCTCTACTGCAGGGATCCCCATACTATGGCCCTCCAGGGAAGGCTGGGAGTTGTAGTTTTCAAACATCTGGTGGGCCGTATTTTGACATAATTTATAATAAGCTGGGATACCATGGAAGATAACTACGGTGTTTTTGGAGCTATTACTTTCTAGGTAATGTTTTTATTTGCTTATCCCACGCTGAGATTTAATATTAGATTTTGTGCTTCGGGTTCTTCATTTCTTTCCTGCAGAGTTGAATTCTCCTTCCTGCTGGGAACCTTCCCAATGCTCTATAGATCGATAGATTAATCCCAGTGCCCTGCCTATCAGACATTAAATGGGCCCCGTAATGGTTAGAGAGTGAATGTAGAGAAAACATCCAACCAGGGGGTATGTAAAGACACGAGAGATGCCGTTAGATTCGCACCTAGAGTATTGTACTATGGCAAGTTCCTTTCTTAGGAGTATTGTACTTATGATGTTCCTTTTTTAGGAGTATGTTACTTATGGCAATTGTTCCTTTCCTTAGGAGTATTGTTACTTATGGCAATGTTCCTTCCTTAGGAGTATTGTTACTTATGGCAATGTTCTTTCCTTAGGAGTATTGTTACTTATGGCAATGTTCTTTCCTTAGGAGTATTGTTACTTATGGCAATGTTCCTTTCCTTAGGAGTATTGTTACTATGGACATGTTCCTTCACTTAGGTGATTGTTACTTATGGCCAAGTGTTTCCTTTCCTAGGATGATTGACTATCTGTGGCATGTACTTTCCTATAGAGTATTGTTACTTATGGCAATGTTCCTTTCCTTAGGAGTATTGTTACTTATGGCAATGTTCCTTTCCTTAGGAGTATTGTTACTTATGGCAATGTTCCTTTTATAACCCAGAGGGGGGGAAATATCACCAATGAACATTGATAATGTGAAGATAGAAGGTACATGTAAAAGCAAATTACAAGACATTACCCATGGATATACAATACATAATTATAGGAATATCCTGCATAGACATGTACTAGGTATGAAATGCACAAATGGAAAACAAGAATAAAGGTGAATAATAGACGTAAAGGGACATGAGTCCGTTTTTTGGGGTCTAGACAAATTTAGATAGCAGGAAATCGCTAAATAGATGGACGGACGGACGGAGGGACAGACAGACAGATAGGATGGATGGATAGACGGATGGACGGATGGACAGATAGATAGATAGATACATAGATAGATAGATAGATAGATAGATAGATAGATAGATAGATAGATAGACAGACAGACAGACAGACAGACAGACAGACAGACAGATAGATAGATAGATAGATAGATAGATAGATAGATAGACAGATAGATAGATAGATAGATAGATAGATACATAGATAGATAGATAGATAGACAGATAGATAGATACATAGATAGATAATAGATAGATATATATATATATTATAGATACCTAGATATATAAATTAAGAAAGTAGATATATAGATGATACAAGATAGATAATAGATAGATAGATAGTATAACGATAGAGATAGATAATAGATAGATACTAGATAGATAGATAATAGATACATAGGATGGATATAGATAGATAATATATAGATATATAGATAAGATACATATATAGATAATCGATAGATAGATAGATTAGATAGATAGATCATAGATAGATAATAGATAGATAGATAGATAGATAGATAGATAGGATAAGTCGCTAATAGATAGATCATAGAATAGATTATAGATAGATAGATAGAAGATAATAGATAACATAGATAATAGATAGATAATACTAATATATATATAAATAGATAGGAAGATAATAGATAGATAGATAGATAGATAGATAGAGAATGATCGTAGATAGATAGATTAGATAAAGATAGCTCCATAATATATATGATAGATAGATAGATAGATAGATAGATACATAAAGATAATAGATATATAGATAGATAGATAGACAGACAGACAGATAGTAGAGATCGATAGATGATAGATAGATAGATAGATACATAGATAGATAGATTAGATAGATAGATAGATTAGATAGTATATAGACAGAATAGATAGATTAGATAGATCGATAGAATACATAGATAGATAGATAGATATACAGATAGATAGATACTGATAGATCATAGATAGATAATAGATAGATAGATAGATAGATGACATAGATCTAAATGATGATAGTAGATAGATACTAGAATGATATAGATAGAGTAGATATAATTAGATAGATAGATAGATAGATAATAGATAGATACTAGATAGATAATAGATAGATAGATATATAATACATAGATAGATAATAGATAGATAGATGATAGATATATAGAAGATAGACGATGAATATAATAGATATATAGATAGATAGATAGATACCTAGAATTAGATTATCTATAGATCGACATAGATAGATACTAGATAGATATAATAGATAGAAGATAGATAGATAGATAGATACATAGATAGATAATAAGATAGATATATAGATAGAAATAGATAGATAGATAATAGATAGATAATATATAATAGATAGATAGATAGATAGAATAGATAGACAGATTATAGACAGACAGATAGAGAGATATATAGATATATATATAGATATATACATAGATACATAATAGAATAGATAGATAATAGATAGATAATAGTAGATAGATAGTAGATAGATGATAGATAGATGAGACAGATATAGATATATAATAGATAGAACTAAATAGAAAGAGATAAATAGATATAACTAAATATAAAGATCTAGAACAGACAGATATATAGATATATAGATAGATAAGATAGATGATAGTAGAAGACATACATACAGACAGACAGATAGATAGATAGGATAGATAGATAGATAATAGATACATAGATAGATAATAGATAGATAGATAGATAGATAATAGATGATTAATAGAAGAAGATATTAGATAGATAGATAAGACAGATAGATCTATAGATCGATCATAATAGATAGACCGATAAGTAGATAGAAGATAGAATTAAATAGAAGAGATAATATATATAACAAATAGAAAGAATAGACATACAGACAGATAGATAGAATGAGTAGATATAGACAGACAAACACATAACAGACATACAGAACCAGACAGACAGCAACAGATAGATTAGATAGATAGATTATAAACTAAATAGAAAGAGATAAATGATATAAAACTACATAGAAAGAGAGATTAGACAGACAGATTTAATATATAGATAGATAGACAGACAACAGCAGACAGACAGACAGACAGACAGACCGCCAGACAGACAGACAGATAGATAGATAGATAATAGTTTATAGACTAATAGAAGATAAAGAGATTAACCTAAATCGAAATAGATAGACCTACGAAGATTCGATCGACTTCGATAGATCGGTAGACTAGATCACTAGCTCGATAGCCCTACATCGCAACGACGATACATTAGATTCTAACTAATAGACAGAGATAGAACAGACCCGCTAGATCGATCGATCGATAGATCGACTAGCTAGATAGATAAAACTCAATAGAACGAGATCAATAAAATATACCTCCCTAGACGAGAGATCGCCCGCTAGATAGATAGATGATCCCTAGATATATAGATCGCATCTGGTCGATGATAGTAGAATGCTCGGTCTCTCGCTCGATCGATCGATAGCTAGATCTATATCATCGCTAGACCTAATGAACCGCGCTCATAGCCTAACCTCCATCGCGCCGAGCATAGACAGATCGATAGCTCGCTAGATAGCTCGCCGATAGATCGATAATCGCCTAGTGATCATAGATAGATAGATGATAGATAGATAGATAGACTCAATAGAAAGAGATAATAGATATTACAATCGCAAGAGATAGACAGATATACAGATCATAGATAGATTAGTGATAGATCGATAATCGATATACTCGATCGATCATAGATAGATCAGCTGATAGATAGATAGAAGAACTAATAAAAGAGATAAATAGAGAGTACTAAATAGAAAGAGATATACAGATAGACAGATAGATAATATGATAGATAGATAGATAGATAGATGATAGATAAGATGATATATAGATAGATAGATAACAGTTGGGCAAAATTAGCACCATTTTAAGGATAAAACTTTTGTATTAATAACCCTGTAAGTATATTAGCTAACTCCAGTCTTGTGAAATCTATCATTTATTGATCCATACCCAGAGCACATGAACAACGTTTATCGGCTGCGTGTCTCAGACGTCCCCGGGGCATGGGGGCCAACCGTATACCTCTAGAATACAAAGCTCCACTCCATCAGCCTCTGCAACTCTTTGTATCGAGCTCCTAGGGAGTGGACATTGTCCTGGCCCTGATGCTTGGGTTGTTGAAGATTTGTGGGGTCTCAAATCCGCATCAGACTTTCGGTTGTAGCTCCACCTCTGTGCCCATATTAATTATAGGTCATTGATTTGATACGACTGTATCTGTAACATGTTGTGTGATCATACCATACATGGGACCAAATCGCTCTGTTTAGCATTAGTAAACAATTCACGGCAGCAGGAGGAAAAACAATATAACAAATATACTTTCTCTAATTATGTTGAAATGTATGTCCGTCCATTGTTTTTTTTTACGCTAAGACTAAATGTTCATGTTTAACCTATCCTTTAATCGCCTAGCTAACCTTTCATCTGGGCTGGTGCCATTGGAAGAATGGAAATCTGATAAATACCAGTTACCGATCACACATTGGATGTGTTTTCGACAAAATCTGTTTTAATCAGTGTCTGTCAGTCTAAGGTTTGGGTTGTTGTAAAGTGGTTCACATATTGTCTATAAGTTGTTAGTCATCCAGTCATTGCACAGTAAGGAATTTAAAGGGAAAGGGTATTAAACTGAAAAAAACACATTAATCTAGAATTAATACATGTAAGCAGCTGAGCTTTTCCATTCACTCGGAGATTTGTGTGTTACAGCACATCTTAAGCCAGTACTAATTTTGCTCAAGCTACTACATAGTTAACATATTAACATAGTACTTAATTTTGAATAAATACATTCGTCCATCAAGTTCGCACCTATCCTTTTTTTTTTTTACCCTACCTACAGTTGATCCACGGGAGGCAAAAACCCCAGCTAAAAAAGGGGGGGAAAAAATTCCTCCGGACCTCCAACGGCATCGGAAAGTATCCGGATCAACCAGATTATAATGCATTACATACCATAATTTCTCAATATTTTTTAGTTTAGTTAGAAACTTGCCTGCCTTTTTAAGTATTCAGAACTTGCATTACCACACTATCTGCTGAGGACAGTTCCCCAGTTTCACTTTCTCACGGTAAGAACTCTCTAACTCTGAGATGAAAACTTCTTTTCTTCCAAACCTTAAAGATGTCCACGAGTCCTATGATAGACCTATTAGTGAACATGCACCAGAGGTTCACTGTATGGGGCCATTATCTAGATTTGTATAGGTTATCATGTCCCCACGCAACCGCCGCTTCTCCAATGTAACAGCCTAACTTGTCATCGGCCGCATATTCAAAGCCCGTCCATCCCCTTATTATTTAAGTTGACCTTCTGAAAGGATGCATCATTTCCAATGATGTCCCTTGTATTGATTAAGAACGATATCCAAACTACCATGCATCCTCATGAGCTTAATCCCTTGATCCTCTAGTAAAAAAAAAAAAAAGATATTGATTGGAGTGCTATTCATACGTCCTTCCATGTACTTGTGAAGCGGAGAATAAATTTTTCCTCTCTGATCCTATTCCCCTTTCATACAAGGACAAAATTCATTGGGCTAGTCTGCTGATCTGCTAACCTGGCATTGTTTTGCTCAGCAAGTCTGTTATCTACACCAGAACCCCAAATCTTTTTCCTTTCAGATGCACCTTAACACATAGATTTCATTTATGGTTGTAGGGTGGCACAGGGATTATTAAATCCCAAATCTCACTTACAAATTTTATCAACATTGATTCATCTGCCATTCTGCTGCCCATTGTGATAATCTGATCTAGGTCTGCTTGCAGCACTTGCACACATTGGAAGTTTTCCAAAGCCTGCCATAATTTAGTGCATCAGCAAACACAGAGACTTGCTACTCAATGCCCCTCTAAAGTCATTTACTAAAAGATATAAACAAGAAGCGGCCCCAGTACAAACCTGAGGAACTCGGCTTAGAACTTTAGCCCCACATAGATGTAGCTCACTTAACCACCACTCTCTGTGGGGCCAATAAACCAGTTCTCTACATGAACAAATGTTTTCTTCAACGACCCACAGTCCTCAGTTATACCATAGTCGCCTATGTGGCACAGTATAAAGGCTTTTGCACAAATCCAATATACCACACCACGCGTGTGCCTTGAATCTAACTCTTACTCACTTCTTCATAAAACCAATTAATTTGTCTGGATGACTATTCTTCATCAATCCATGCCTGACTACTAACTAATAAGATGATCCTGGAGAAACAAAGTCCAGGGAGATGATCCCTTAACAAAGTTTCCAATCACCTTCCGCTAACCACTGATGTGTTAGGCTTACAGGTCTATAGTTCCAGGCTGTGAACGACTACACTTTTTGAAATATTGGTATTACACTTGGTTTTTTCCAATCCGAGCGGCACATCCCACAGACAAAAGCGAATCTGAAAAGATGAACACATGGTCTGCTAGAACGATAAACTCTTTAAAAACTCCTAGGATGCAACCATCTGGTCTGGCGCTTATTGATATTAACTTTGTCTAATTGATTCCGTACCATATCCTCTGGTATCCAATGTGAAACTCTTCATTTCCTCCCTGCACATTGTTAATCCCTACTGTAAAGGATTCTCAAACAGTGAAAAACCGATGTAAAAAAAAAAAACGGTTTTAGCAGAGTAGCTTTTCGGCTCACTCTACAATCCACCTCAGCTCCATTAATTTAATGGTCCCCACATTCTCAGTCTAATTTTTTTTACCATTTATATACTTAAAAAACATCTTTGGGTTGGACTGTGCTTTGGTTCGGCAATCCGTGATTCATTTTCTATTTTAGCTAGTTTTTGCTTTCTGCACTCTATTACAACTTTGAAGTCCCTGTAAGACTGTTCTGTGCCTTCTGCTTTTCAAAATTTTAAAAAAGCCCTTTTCTTTTTTTTATCAATTTCCTTTTTAACTGAGCATTAAGCCATGGCAGGAGTGGACCAATTTTTATTAACTTTATCCTAAAGGTACCGATGTGAACATGTGATTTAGTTTATATCACCTCTTTAAAGTGGTCCACTCTGCTCATTATCTGTTACCTAGAAACAGTTCCCCGCGTCTATGGCAGGAGCGAGCTTCCGTTAAAAGCATAACCTTAGCTTTCCTAAAGTTAAAAGGTTTTTTGGTTAGAAAGCCAGTGCACTTTAGTTTTCTGCACCTATAATTAAATGACACTATATCATGGTCACTATTCCCTAAGCTTTCCATTACCTTCATCTCCAAAATGAGCTCTATACTATATAGTCATCGCCCCTCTCTGACTAGTCTGACTATCTGTGATGTCAGCATGCTCCGTAATCCCTTTGAGGCAGTCACTGGGAAAGGGAATTTCCCCCATGCCATTCACCAACTGTCCAACATTCGAGTTACAATAAAACTGCACAGATATTGACATCTGAAATTACGATGCTTCAGATTGGATATATAAAGAAATAGAAAGGATCAAGACACAAGGTATAAAACAGTGTAATTTGACCATTAATGGAAATTATTAATTTTTTTTTTAATTCATAGACCCTTTGATCAGTGACTGGACTTTCCATTACTGAAACAGTCCAGTTTGAATTGGACTTAAGGTAACTTGTTATACAAGTGGTCAACTTAGATTTTGCAACAATGGTCAACCTTAGATTTTTGTCTAGAGAGAATCTGTCAGTGGGAGCCCATCAATAATATTGGACAGTGGTAAGCAAGGGTTCTGTATTAGTTTACTATTACTTAAAGGCACTTGACGCCATATCTTGTTTTCTAAATTCACAACATTACCAAATCCAAAGATAACATACAAGTTGTGTACAGGAGATGTATGTTGACCTGGTACCACATAACAATTAAAATAGACAGGATCCTGTTATCTTTGTCAAACTATCACATGACCCTGGAGGGCTTGTATATGTTTCATCATTGTATTTATTAGTATCTGATCTTGCCACACACTCCCTGAAAGCTGTTGTGACCCCAAACAGGATCCCTGATGCATACAGGTTAGCATGTATTAGCCTCCTCATAACAGTGATAGTAAATACAAAGATTTTCTAGAACCTTACTATTGGCCTTGTTTCAGTTTCAATGAACTCCTGTGGCGCTATATAATCTACATAATACTAATTCTATATAATAAATTTTACAGCACCTATGCTGTATTGTGGAGGCCGGAGAGGTGTACGGTAATAGCAATCACGTGCTAAACCCTCGGGCTTGGTGGCTGAGGACGCACACCGTGCGTGTGTACGAATCCTTTAGTCTACTTTTGAGTCAGAGATTTGTTGGTTTCCAGTGATATGCCATATTCATATTCTTGGGCAATAAACAAACAAAATCCTGAAAAAGTAATAACGGAATTTCCTCAACATTCCAAATATTTTCCTTTCAATCCCTGTGTTTATACAAACAGTAAATGAAACCAAATACTTCTGTTTCTTTGTAGTATACAAATAACAAGGTCGGTTTCAGCTAACAATGGAAGATGAAAAATCCTGTCTCATGCATTTGGGTACAAGAGGACTTACAGCCGTTTTAATTAATTGCTCTCATCCTATCAATGACTATGACTAAGAATTTTTTCTTGGGGTACATAGCGGATTGTAGACTAGGAAAGAATGTGGACACGTTTACCTTGAATATTCCAATGCAGGTACGCATATTCTTTGATCTACATTAACGTAAATGCAACTAGTTCACGCGCCTGTTCATTGCTTGAAATGCTATGAAAGGTCTTTGCAGAACTTTGTAAGTAAAAAATCAAGTGCACCTGATTTGGCCGAAATACCAACACTCTATGGAAAAACGGACATTTTATTTTTCATTTTAAAGAAGTTTAATATGGCACCACCCATTAAGGGGACTGGTGGGCTCCAAACAAGTTGGGTTTCTTGGCTTTAAACGAACCATCACACCTCATCATGTGCATCCACAACCCAATATATACAGAAATTACTGACCAGAAAGTTAATGGGTGGGAGCGCTTGACAGTAACATTCCTGAGGCTTCTCCTGTACAGTGCGGCTGGCGGCACAGCCCTCAAACTCGCTAAGTGCGTAAGGGAGACCAGGAAGTTCCCTCCTCCTCTCTGCTGTGTGAAATCTGACAGAGTAGGTAAGGAATCTACAGCCTTCTCTCTCACTGTGTGAAAATCATCCTTTTTAGGCAGATTCTCCTCTGCCTGAAAAGGCTGTTTCCACAGCGTTTTTCTGTATGTGGGGGGTGGTGAGTGGCCCATGGCACCGTGAAGTGGGGGTGGGGGCTTAATGCACCTGCGAGTGGGTGGGCGGGGTTTGTGCACCCACGGGTGGGTTATGCACCTTGAGTGGGTGGGCTTATGTCCCGCGTGGGCGGGGCACGTAGGTCCGTAAGGAATGGGCCAGGGGGGCTGCAAAGGGGGGGAGGAGACACGGGGCAGATTGACTACCATGGTTTTCAGGGCATGAAGCAGAATGCAGGGACCTGGTGATGCTGCTGCATATCACAGACACAAAAATGTAAGATCTTCAAAACTATGCAAAATAAAACAATTACAATAAATTGCAAAAATCTCAGGAGACCCATTCCTATCAATTTTACCTAAAGTATTTTTGGCCCACAATCCCCTTTAAGTTAAATAATAGTTCAGATAATGGGTAGTGCCATAAATACTCATGTATTGAGCTACAGGGGTATCTCCCCTATTTGTTCAGTTTATTTTTTAATATATAAGGCCTGCTGGGAACAATGCAGACCAGCGGCCATCTTTTAGAGTTCAACCATTGTCTCCTATTTGAAGTATGGGAGGATAGGAGTATTCTCACCTAAAATTAGGTCTGCCTTGGGATAAATAGCACCCTGTGCAGGTGGGCTGTGCAATATTTTGTAACTGGACCTAACGCCCCCTTTGATGGAATGATACTTGATGACTGATGGCTTTGCCTTGGCCGATTCTGTCTGACACTCCGTTACCGTCATTCATTCTTGCTACTATATCATGTGTACATCATTACGTAAGTTACACTAAATGCACAGACAAAAAAAGCAAAGCGTACAAACACCTAAACTAAGCCTGATGTTTGGGTGATTTTGTCCTTTGAAACGTGTGGTGGTTGCTATACAATATTTTGACCTAGAAATATTTTTAAAACTCCCATCTGTTTCCCCCTGTAATGCATCATGTGCATTTCACAGATCAAACATACCAAGTTAAGCTGGATGTCCCTACAATCAGGCCTGGCAGATTTGTTTCCCTCCCCCTCGAGGGGCCGTGACGCCACTGTGGAGCGCACGGGCCAGCGAAGGCGGGGTTAGGGGGAGTGGCCATGCTGAACTGCAGGGTTAGGGCGTAACTGGCATTCAGAGCGTTGCTGCCAGGTCTGGTTTTTGGACTTTTTAACTGCAGTCGGGACAATCCTTTCCATAGGGACTCTGGCAACCCTGACTACAATTATCACCTTTATTCCGGTGAGCATGGGTCTGTGTTTTGACATCCTGAAACTTTAAACTAGAATTATTATTTTTGTATTTTACTTAGATGAACACATAATGCCCCATTGACACCACTAGGACTTCATTCTCCTTTTGAACATAGTTTTTCTCCTTCTTTCGGGGCCACTGTTATAATCATCGTCACTGTGGTGATTTTCCGTAGCGCCTACCTCTGTTTCCTAAAGTACATCTGCTCGGGGTGCTGCAACTACACGGTCGTACCAGTCAGAAGAACTAGATCCATCTAGAATCCGAATAGCAAGTGTAGAAAAATAGGAATCGGCCACTATCATTCATCCCGGGGGCCTTGCAGCTGAAGAAGCAAAAATATACACATTTGTGCAACATGACGCCTTTGCTATTTTTCCCGTGTTGTACTCGCAGTTGAAAGGGGATTCCCGTCCTGACAATAAACTGAAATAAGCTAAGCACGTTCCATCCATGGTTTAAATTTGGACAGGACTGATTTTATTGATATTTGTTGGTGGCTGGAAGTGTTTGTTACCACGGGACCAGAAAATACATGTGATAAATACCTACTTTTATTTGAAATCTGTTCCACTCTCAGCCAGTATGTTTGATCTGATTGCTTGTTTGGTTGCTTGGTCAGTGAAACCCTGGATCAGCAGAAATCCCTGGCAAAAAACAACCAATGGCTTTAAACGTACATTTGTTACTTTAAATATTAAACTGTTTATTTTATTATTCTGCTCATTTCTGAACAACTTGTCCATCATAAATCTTTATTGCATTGTCAATGTAAAGCAAACAGGGTATAATGTGCCTGTGTATTCCTGTCCCTTGTTCTCAAGATACAGCCGTCAACATTTAGACACAAATTTTCTTTTAGAAGAAGCTAACTGACATCACTTGCAGCTCCTTCTCAGTTCTCTCACCCAGTGGGTAATTTATGAACTCACATCCCGTTTTAGTCTTTCTACAATCGGCACAAACACAAAGAGGATCCCAGCACCTTCCTTCGCTGGTACGTCACCTCAGCAATAGAATCATGGCCAGCATCTTTACTTAAAAAAAAAAAATCATCGTTTTATTTCAATCTTTTAAATCCAGCTTGGCTTCCAGGGACATGTGCATAAGTTGGTCTAACGCTTTTTGGACAAGACCCTACTCGTTGATTCCGCGGATCCTCTTTTTTGTTTGTGCCGATTGTTCTAGACAAGACGGGGCTCTCTGACACCCGCGAGCACACCCGACTAGTTATTGGATGACATCAAGGTGATAGAGGATTGTGATCGGGAGGGAATGTGAGAGCCTCCATTCTTGTTGCTTGTCTTTCTACAAACACCCTTGCTAACGTTGCTAAGTGAAATTGCAAGTCTACATTCTAAAGGGAAGGCCTTCCATTAATTAGTTGGAAGAAGGGATGATAAGGAACTGCAGCGGAACAGCTACTCCTACTATATAATTTTTCTGACAGGTGTATCTCTGTAACCAGGAACATTTACATATTTTAGTCATCTAAAAATTCCCCTTCCGTATACATAGTGTTCTAGTATGTCCTTTTATAACTCAACCTCTGTTACCATTTTGCAAGCCATAGATGGTCGTGTTTACAGCCTAAAGTATCTGTTTTCTCTACTTGGAAATGTTTCTAACCGTTGTTCTTCAGATTTTTTGCAGTGTACAGTACCTGTGTTTTTTTTAACAGTCAGTGACAATTTATAGGATGTCATTTTACAAAAAAATTGCTAATTCCAATGGCAAAGATGTAAAAAAAAAAAAAGTTTAAAAAACAAAATCACATAACTTTACGTTGCAGTTTGTGTTATTAAATACGGTGTAGCCTGGTCTCTTTATAATAAGAACCAAAGAGAAAAAATATTAACGCCAAGGTTAAACAACCTGCTCTCATGTTTCGCTGCCTGTTTCCTAGAACCCTTTATAGCCATAACTGGATCATCCTCCACGTGAGCATGATGCTGCTAAACGCTGACATCTGTATAGAGTTTAATAGACAGCATTTCAAGAATATGTGACCCGTTGAACTAAAAGAGGAACAAAAAGTCTGTCCTGACAACAACTGCAGATTAAGCTGAATACGAAAACCATGGTGTGGTTAATAATAGCGCTAGAGGTCCTGGATATATAGAGACAGTGGAGATACAAGGAGATATATGAAGGTGTAAGGGGTGGAGATAGAAGATACCGGATAGAGCAGATGGGATATCAAGGTGACCCATAATATCAATGTAGACAGATAAAGACAGATGGAGATCATGAAAATAGCTGGAGATACAACGAGATACATGAAGAAGGCTTTTGCAAAATCCAAATATACCACATCCACAGCTGTGCCTGAATCAACTTCTTACTCACTTCTTCAAAAAACCAATTAAATTTGTCTGGCATGATCTATTTCTCTAAATCCATGCTGACTACTACTAATAAGATGATCTCTGGAGACAAGTCAAGGATATGATCCCTTAACAAAGTTTCCATCACCTTCCCTACCACTGATGTTAGGCTTACAGGTCTATAGTTACCAGGCTGTGAACGACTACCTTTTTTGAATATTGGTATTACATTGGCTTTTTTCCAATCCAGCGGCACATCCCCAGACAAAAGCGAATCTGAAAAGATGAGAAACAGTGGTCTTGCTGAACTGAACTAAGCTCTTTTAAAATCCTAGGATGCAATCATCTGGTCCTGGCGCTTATTGATATTACTTTGTCTAATTGATTCCGTACATATCCTCTGTTTCCAATTGAAAACTCTTCATTTCCTCCCTGCACATTGTTACAATCCCTACTGTAAGGATTCTCAACATAAAAACCGATGTAAAAAAAACGGTTTAGCAGATTAGCCTTTCGGCATCCTCTACAACCACCTCAGCTCCATTATTTAATGGTCCCACATTCTCAGTCCTCATTTTTTTACCATTTATATACTTAAAAAACATCTTGGGGTTGGACTTGCTTTGTTCGGCAATCCGTATTTCATTTTATTTTAGCTAGTTTAATTGCTTTCTTGCACTCTTTATTACAACTTTTGAAGTCCCTGTAAGCCTGTTCTGTGCCTTCTGCTTTCAAAATTTTAAAAGCCCTTTTCTTTTTTTCCATTTCCCTTTTTACCTGAGCATTAAGCCATGCAGGAGTGGACCTAATTTTTTTACACTTGTTTCCTAAAGGTACCGATTTGGAAATGTATAGTTTAATATCCCTTTAAAAGTGGTCCACATCTGCTCAGTATCTTTACCTAGAAACAGTTCCCCCCAGTCATAGCAGGAGCGATTCCTTTAAAAGCATAAAATTAGCTTTCCTAAAGTTAAAGTTTTTGTTAAGCCAGTGCACTTTAGTTTTCTGCAACCATATTAAATGACACTATATCATGGTCACTATTCCCTAAGCTTTCCATTACCTTCATCTCCAAATGAGCTCTATACTATATTAGTATCGCCCCTCTCTGACTATTCTGACTATCTGTGATGTCAGCATGCTCAGTAATCACTTTGAGGCGCACTGGGAAGGGAATTTCCCACCATGCCATTCACACAACTGTCAACATTCGAGTTACAATAAAACTGCACAGATATTGACATCTGAAATGTACGATGCTTCAGATTGGATATATAAAGAAATAGAAAAGGATCAAGAAAACAAATGGTACAGTGAAAGTTGACCAGTAATGGAAATTTTATTTTTTTTTTAAATTCAGAGACCCTTTGAGTCAATTTGACTGGACTTCCATTACTGAAACAAGTCCAGTTGAATTGACTTAAGGTAACTTGTTATACAAGTGGTCAACTTAGATTTGCAAAAAGTGGTCAACTTAGATTTTGTCTAGAGAGAATCTGTCAGTGGGACACCATCAATAATATTGACAGTGGTAAAGCAAGGGGTTCTGTATGAGTTTACTATTCCTTAAAGGCAATTGAAAGCCATATCTCTGTTTCTAAATTCACAACATTACACAAATCAAGATATCCATACAAGTTGTGTACGGAAGATGTAGTGTTGACCAGGGTACCAAATACAATTAAAATAGACAGGATCCTGTTATCTTTTGTCAAACTATCACTATGACCTGGAAGGGCTTGTATATTGTTTATCATTGTATTTATTAGTATCTGATCTTGCCACACACTGAAAAGCTGTGTGACCCCAAACAGGATCCACTGATGCATACAGGTTAGCATGTATAGTCTCTCAGTACAGTGATAGTAAATACAAAATTTCTAAACCTTATATGTGGCCTTTGTTCAGTTCAAATGATACTCCTGTTGGCGCTATTAAATCTACAATAATATAATTCTAATAATAAATTTTACAGCACCTAATGCTGTATTGTGGGAGGGCCAGGAGAGGTGTACGGTAAGGCAATCACTTGCTAAACACTCGGGCTTGTGGCTGAGGACGCACACCGTGCGTGTGTACGAGCCTTTGTCACATTTTGAGTCAAGAGATTTGTTGGTTTCCAGTGATATGCCCAATATTCATATCTTGCAATAAACAAAACAAATCCTGAAAAGTAATAAGGATATTTCATAAACATTCCAATATTTCCTTTCATCCCTTGTGTGTTATACAAACAGTAAATGAAACCAAATACGTCTGTTTACTTTGTAGTATAAAAATAACAAGGTCGGTTCAGCTACCAATGGAAGATGAAAAGAATCTGTCTCATGCAGTTGGGTAGCAGAGGACTTTACAGCCGTGTTAATTAAATTGCTCTCATCCCTAATCAATGAATATGACTAAGAATTTTTTAGTGGGGTACATAGCGGATTGTAGACTAGGAAAGAATGTGGACACGTTTACCTTGAATTATTCCCAATGCAGGTAAACAGGCATATTCTTTGATCTACATACGTAAATGCAACTAGTTTCACGCGCCTTGTTCATTGCATTGAAATGCTATGAAAGGTCTTTGCAGAACTTTGTAAGTAAAATCCAGTGCACCTATTGGCCGAAATACCACACTCTATGGAGACGGACAGTTTATTTTTAATTATAAGAAGTTAATATGGCACCACCATTAAAGGGGAACTGTGGTCTCCAAACAAGTTGGGTTTTTGCCTTTAAAACGAACCTCAACCACCTCTCTATGTGCTCCACAACCCGATATACAGAAATTACTGACCAGAAGTTAATGGTGGGAGGCTGACATGTAACATTCCTGAGGCTTCTCCTGTACAGTGCGGCTGGCGAGCACAGCCTCAGACTCCCTAAGTGCGTAAGGGAGACAGGAAGTCCCTCCTCCTCTCTGCTGTGTGAAATCTGACAGAGTAGGTAAGGGAATCTACAGCCCTTCTCTCACTGTGTAAAACAGCCTTTTAGGCAGAGTTCTCACTCTGCCTGAAAAGGCTGTTTCCACAGTATTTTCTGTAGGTGGGGGGGTGGTTCGTTGGCCCATGGCACCCGTGAGTGGGGGGGGGGGCTTATGCACCTGCGAGTGGCGGGGGTTTGCACCCACTGGTGGGCTTATGCACCTGTGAGTGGGTGGGGCTTAGTACCCGCGAGTGGGCGGGGCACGTAGGTCTGTAAGAGAATGGGCCAAGGGGGGCTGCAAAGGGGGGAGGAGACACAGGGCAGATTGACTGACATGGTTTCAAGCAGGAAGCAGGAAGTGGCAGGGGACCTGGTGATGCTGCTGCCATATCACACACAAAATGTAAATATCTTCAAAACTATGCAAAATAAACAATTAAATAAATTGCAAAAATTCTCAGGAGACCAATTCCTATCAATTTACCTAAAGTCATTTTGACCACAATTCCCCTTTAAGTTTATAATAGTTCAGATAATGGGTAGTGCCAAATAACTCGTATTGAGCTACAGGGGTAGCTCCCCTATTTGTTCAGTTTATTTTTAATATTAAGGCCATGGCTGGGGGAACAATGCAGACCAGCGGCCATCTTTTAGAGTTCAACCATTGTCTACTATTGAAGTATGGGAGATAGGAGTATTCCACCTAAAATTAGGTCTGGCCTTGGGATAAATAGCACCCTGTGCAGGCTGTGCAAGATTTGTAACTGGCACCTAACGCCCCCTTTGATGGATGATACGTTTGATGCTGATGCTTGCCTTGCCTGATTCATGTCTGACACCCCGCTTACCGTCATTCAGTTCTTGCTACATATATCATGGTACATCATTACGTAAGTTACACTAAATGCCAGACAAAAAACAAAAGCAAAGCTACAAACACCTAAAACTAAGGCCTGATGTGTTGGGGATTTGTCTGTGAAACGTGTGGGGTGCTATACATATTTTGACCTAGAATATTTTTAAAACTCCCATCGTTTTCCCCTCTGGTAATGCATCATGTGCAGTTTCACAGATCAAACATACCAATGTAAGCTGGATGTCCACTACAATCAGGCCTGGCAGATTTGTTTCCCCTCGAGGGGGCCGTGACGCCACTGTGGGCGGACGTAGATAGATAGATAGATAGATAGATAGATAGATAGATAGAACTAAATAGAAAGAGATAAATAGATATTACTAAATAGAAAGAGATAGACAGATAGACAGATAGATAGATAGATAGATAGATAGATAGATAGATAGATAGATAGATAGATAGATAGATAGATAGATAGACAGGTTGGGGCAAAATTAGCACCATTTTAAAGGATAAGAACTTTTATTGAATAACCCTGTAAGTATATTAGAGAACTCACAGGTCTTGTGAAAATCCATCAGTTTATTGATCCATACACAGAGCAAATGACAACGTTTCGGCTGGTGCTCAGGACGTCCCCGGGGCATGGGGGCCAACCGTATACCTCCTAGAAATACAAAGCTCCACTCCATCAGCCTCTGCAACTCTTTGGTATCGGAGCTCCTAGGGTAGGGGACATTGTCCTGGCCCTGATGCGTGGGTTGTTGAGATTTGTGTGGGTCCAAATTCCGCATCAGACCTTTCTGTGTGTAGCTCCACCTCTGTGGCCCATATTAATTATAGGTTCATTGATTTGATACGACTGTATCTGTAACATGTTGTGTGGATCATACAATACATGGGACCAGATCGCTCTGTTTAGCATTAGTAAACAATTCACGGCAGCAGGAGGAAAATACAATATAAAAAATAAACTTTCTCTAATTATGTTGAAATGTAATCCAGTCCATTGTTTTTTTTTTACGCTAAGACCTAAATTGTTCAGTTTAACCTATCCTTTAATCTGCCTAGACTACCTTTCATCTGGGCTGGTGCCATTGGAATGATGGAAATCTGATAAATACCAGTTACCGGATCACACATTGGATTGTGTTTTCGACAAAATCTTGTTTAATCAGTGTTCTGATATTCTAAGGTTTGGGTTGTTGTAAAGTGGTCAACATATGTCTATGAAGGTTGTTAGTCATCCAGATCATTGCACATTAAGGAATATTAAAGGGTATGTAAACTGAAAAAAACACATTAATCTATAATTAAATACATGTAAGCAGCTTGAGCTTTCACTCGGAGATGTGTGTGTTACAGCACATCTTCAGTCCAGTACTAATTTTGCTCAAGCTTACTACATAGTAACATAGTAACATAGTAATTAAGGTTGAATAAAGACATTCGTCCATCAAGTCCAACCTATTCCCTTTTTTTTTTTTAACCCTACCTAACAGTTGATCCAGAGGAAGGCAAAAAACCCCAGCTAAAAAAGGGGGGGAAAAATTCCTTCCTGACTCCAAACGGCAATCGGAAAGTATCCCTGGATCAACCAGATCTTATGCATTAATACCATTATTCTCAATATTTTTTAGTTTTAGAAACTTATCCAGCCGCTTTTTAAAGCTATTCAATGAACTTGCCATTACCACAATCTGCTGGAAGACAGTTCCACAGTTTCACACGTTCTCACTGTAAAGAAATCTCTCCTCACCTGAAGATAACTTCTTTTCTTCCAACCTTAAAGGATGTCCACGAGTCCTCTGATATGACCTATTAGTGAACAATGCACCAGAGAGTTCACTGTATGGGCCTTAATATATTTGTATAGGTTATCATGTCCCCACGCAACCGCCGCTTCTCCAATGTAAACAGCCCTAACTTGTCTAATCTGCCTGCATATTCAGCCCCTCCATTCCCCTTATTAATTAGTTGCCCTTCTCTGGACTGCTTCATTTCCAAGATGTCCCTTTGTATATGGGATTCCAAAACTGCACCGAATATTCCAAATGAGGCCTTACCATGCCTTGTATCAACTTCCAAATGAGGCCTTACCAGTGCCTTGGATCAACTGTTAGGTAGGGTTAAAAAAAAAAAAAAAAAAAAAAAAAAGGGAATAGGTTGGACTTGATGGACGAATGTCTTTATTCAACCTTAATTACTATGTTACTATGTTACTATGTTGTAAAGAGGGAGAATAATATTTTTCTCTCTTGAATCTATTCCCCTCTTTAACAAGACAATATATTGCTACCTCTAGCTGTTGCTACCGGCATTGTTTCTACAGCTAAGTCTGTTATCTACCAGAACCCCCAAATCTTTTTCCATTTCAGTGCCCAACACAGAGTTATTTATGGTGTAGGTGGCACAGGGATTATTAAATCCCAAATGCTCACCTTACATTATCAACATTGAATCATCATGCCATTCTGCTGCCATTTTTGATAATCTATCTAGGTCTGCTTGCAGCACTTGCACATCATTGGAAGTTTCAAAGCTCTGCATAATTTAGTGTCATCACAGCAACACAGAGACCTTGCTCTCAATGCCCCCTTCTAAGTCATTTATAACAGATTAAACAGAAGCGGCCCCAGTACAGAACCCTGAGGACTCCGCTTAGAACTTTAGCCCACATAGATGTAGCTCCATTAACCACCACTCTCTGTTTGCGGTCCAATACCAGTTCTCTCTATCCATGAACAAATGTTTTCTTCAAGGCCAACAGTCCTCAGTTTTATACATTATGCGCCTATGTGGACATTATTAAAGGCTTTTGCAAAATCCAAATATACCACATCCACAGCTGTGCCTGAATCTAACTTCTTACTCACTTCTTCAAAACCAATTAAATTTGTCTGGCATGATCTATTTCTCATAAATCCATGCTGACTACTACTAATAAGATGATCTCTGGAGACAAAGTCAAGGATATGATCCCTTAACAAGTTTCCATCACCTTCCCTACCACTGATGTTAGGCTTACAGGTCTATAGTTCCAGGCTGTGAACACTACCTTTTTGAATATTGGTATTACATTGGCTTTTTTCCAATCCAGCGGCACATCCCAACAAAAGCGAATCTGAAAAGATGAGAAACATGGTCTTGCTAGAACTGAACTAAGCTCTTTTAAAATCCTATGCATCCATCTGGTCCTGGCGCTTTATTGATATTAACTTTGTCTAATTGATTCCGTACCATATCCTCTGTATCCAATGTGAAAACTCTTCATTTCCTCCCTGCACATTGTTACAATCCCTACTGTAAGGATTCTCAACAGTAAAAACCGATGTAAAAAAACGGTTTAGCAATTAGCCTTTTCGGCATCCTCTACAACCACCTCAGCTCCATTATTAATGGTCCCACATTCTCAGTCCTCATTTTTTTACCATTTATATACTTAAAAAACATCTTGGGGTTGGACTTGCTTTGTTCGGCAATCCGTATTTCATTTTCTATTTTAGCTAGTTTAATTGCTTTCTTGCACTCTTTATTACAACTTTTGAAGTCCCTGTGCCTGTTCTGTGCCTTCTGCTTTCAAAATTTTAAAAGCCCTTTTCTTTTTTTCCATTTCCCTTTTTACCTGAGCATTAAGCCATGCAGGAGTGGACCTAATTTTTTTACACTTGTTTCCTAAAGGTACCGATTTGGAATGTTATAGTTTAATATCCCTTTAAAAGTGGTCCACATCTGCTCAGTATCTTTACCTAGAAACAGTTCCCCCCAGTCTATGAGCAGGAGCGATTCCTTTAAAAGCATAAAATTAGCTTTCCTAAAGTTAAAAGTTTTTGTTAAGCCAGTGCACTTTAGTTTTCTGCAACCTATATTAAATGACACATATCAGGTCACTATTCCCTAAGCTTTCCATTACCTTCATCTCCAAAATGAGCTCTATACATATATGATATCGCCCCTCTCTGACTATTCTGACTATCTGTGATGTCAAGCATGCTCAGTAATCACTTTGAGGCAGCACTGGGAAAGGGAATTTCCCACCATGCCATTCACACAACTGTCAACATTCGAGTTACAATAAAACTGCACAGATATTGACATCTGAAATGTACGATGCTTCAGATTGGATATATAAAGAAATAGGAAAAGGATCAAGAAAACAATGGTACAGTGAAAGTTGACCAGTAATGGAAATTATTATTTTTTTTTTAAATTCAGAGACCCTTTGAGTCAATTTGACTGGACTTCCATTACTGAAACAAGTCCAGTTGAATTGACTTAAGGTAACTTGTTATACAATGGTCAACTTAGATTTTGCAAAAAGTGGTCAACTTAGATTTTGTCTAGAAGAATCTGTCTAGTGGGACACCATCAATAATATTGACAGTGGTAAAGCAAGGGGTTCTGTATGAGTTTACTATTACTTAAAGGCAATTGAAAGCCATATCTCTGTTTTCTAAATTCACAACATTACACAAATCAAGATAATCCATACAAGTTGTGTACAGGAAGATGTAGTGTTGACCAGGGTACCAAACAATTAAATAGACAGGATCCTGTTATCTTTTGTCAAACTATCACTATGACCTGGAAGGGCTTGTATATTGTTTATCATTGTATTTATTAGTATCTGATCTTGCCACACACTGAAAAGCTGTGTGACCCCAAACAGGATCCACTGATGCATACAGGTTAGCATGTATAGTCTCTCAGTACAGTGATAGTAAATACAAAGATTTCTAGAACCTTATATGTGGCCTTTGTTCAGTTCAAATGATACTCCTGTTGGCGCTATATAAATCTACAATAATAATAATTCTAATAATAAATTTTACAGCACCTAATGCTGTATTGTGGGAGGGCCAGGAGAGGTGTACGGTAATAGCAATCACTTGCTAAACACTCGGGCTTGTGGCTGAGGACGCACACCGTGCGTGTGTACGAGCCTTTAGTCTACATTTTGAGTCAAGAGATTTGTTGGTTTCCAGTGATATGCCCAATATTCATATCTTGGGCAATAAACAAAACAAAATCCTGAAAAAGTAATAAAGGATATTTCATAAACATTCCAATATTTTCCTTTCATCCCTTGTGTTTATACAAACAGTAATGAAACCAAATACGTCTGTTTACTTTGTAGTATAAATAACAAGGTCGGTTCAGCTACCAATGGAAGATAAAAGAATCTGTCTCATGCAGTTGGGTAGCAGGGATTTACAGCCGTGTTAATTAAATTGCTCTCATCCCTAATCAATGAATATGACTAAGAATTTTTTAGTGGGTACATAGCGGATTGTAGACTAGGAAAGAATGTGGACACGTTTACCTTGAATTATTCCCAATGCAGGTAAACAGGCATATTCTTTGATCTACATACTAAATGCAACTAGTTTCACGCGCCTTTTTCATTGCATTGAAATGCTATGAAAGGTCTTTGCAGAACTTTGTAAGTAAAAATCCAGTGCACCTGATTGGCCGAAAAACCACACTCTATGGAGACGACAGTTTATTTTTAATTTAAAGAATTTTAATATGGCACCACCCATTAAAGGGGAACTGTGGTCTCCAAACAAGTTGGGTTTCTTGCCTTTAAAACGAACCATCAACCACCTCTCTATGTGCTCCACAACCCAAGATATACAGAAATTACTGACCAGAAAGTTAATGGGTGGGAGGCTGACATGTAACATTCCTGAGGCTTCTCCTGTACAGTGCGGCTGGCGAGCACAGCCTCAGACTCCTAAGTGCGTAAGGGAGACAGGAAGTCCCTCCTCCTCTCTGCTGTGTGAAATCCTGACAGAGTAGGTAAGGAATCTACAGCCCTTCTCTCTCACTGTGTGAAAACAGCCTTTTTAGGCAGAGTTCTCACTCGCCTGAAAAGGCTGTTTCCACAGAGTTTTCTGTAGGTGGGGGGGGTGGTCTGAGTGGCCCATGGCACCCGTAGTGGGGGGGGGGGGCTTATGCACCTGCGAGTGGGCGGGTTTGCACCCACTGGTGGGCTTATGCACCTGTGAGTGGGTGGGGCTTATGTACCCGCGAGTGGGCGGGGCACGTAGGTCTGTAAGAGAATGGGCCAAGGGGGGCTGCAAAGGGGGGGAGGAGACACAGGGCAGATTGACTGACATGGTTTCAGAGCAGGAAGCAGGAAGTGCAGGGGACCTGGTGATGCTGCTGCCATATCACACACAAAAATGTAAATATCTTCAAAACTATGCAAAATAAACAATTAAAATAAATTGCAAAAATTCTCAGGAGACCAATTCCTATCAATTTACCTAAAGTCATTTTTGGACCACAATTCCCCTTTAAGTTTATAATAGTTCAGATAATGGGTAGTGCCATAATAACTCATGTATTGAGCTACAGGGGTAGCTCCCCTATTTGTTCAGTTTATTTTTAATATATAAGGCCATGGCTGGGGGAACAATGCAGACCAGCGGCCATCTTTTAGAGTTCAACCATTGTCTACTATTGAAGTATGGGAGATAGGAGTATTCTCACCTAAAATTAGGTCTGGCCTTGGGATAAATAGCACCCTGTGCAGGCTGTGCAAGATTTGTAACTGGCACCTAACGCCCCCTTTGATGGAATGATACGTTGATGACTGATGCTTGCCTTGGCCTGATTCATGTCTGACACCTCCGCTTACCGTCATTCAGTTCTTGCTACATATATCATGTGTACATCATTACGTAAGTTACACTAAATGCACAGACAAAAAAGCAAAGCGTACAAACACCTAAACTAAGGCCTGATGTGTTGGGGATTTGTCTGTGAAACGTGTGGTGGTGCTATACAATATTTTGACCTAGAAATATTTTTAAAACTCCCATCTGTTTCCCCTCTGGTAATGCATCATGTGCAGTTTCACAGATCAAACATACCAATGTAAGCTGGATGTCCACTACAATCAGGCCTGGCAGATTTGTTTCCCCCTCGAGGGGGCCGTGACGCCACTGTGGGCGGACGGGGCCAGCGAAGGCGGGGTTAGGGGAGTGGCCATGGCTGAAGGCAGGGTTAGGGCGTAACTGGGCATTCCAGAGGCGTTGCTGCCAGGTCTGGTGTTTGGACTTTTTAACTGCAGTCGGGACAATCCTGTCCAAATAGGGACGTCTGGCAACCCTGACTACAATTATCACATTTATTCAGGTGAGCATGGGTCTGTGTTTTGACATCCTGAAACTATTAAAATATAATTATTATTTTTTATTATTACTTAGATGACAACACAGAAATGCCCCCATTGACGACACACGGAGGACTTCATTCCCTTTTGGAAAACAGAGTTTCTCCTGCTTTCGGGGCCACGGTTATAATCATCGTCACTGTGGTGATTTCCGGTAGCGCCTACCTCTGTTTCCTAAAGTACATCTGCTCGGGGTGCTGCAAAGCTACACAGGTCGTACCAGTCAGAAGACTAGATCCATCTAGATCCGAAGAGCAAGTGTAGAAAATAGGATCGGCACTATCATCCCGGGGGCCTTGCAGCTGAAGAAGCAAAAATATGACACATTGTGGCAACATGACGCCTTTGCTATGTTTCCCGTGTTGTACTCGCAGTATTAAAGGGGAAATTCCTCCTGAAAATAAACTGAAATAAGCTAAGCAACGTTCCATCCATGTTTAATTTGGACAGGACTATTTTATTTGATATTTGTGGGTGGCTGGAAGTGTTAGTGACCACGGGGAACCAGAAAATACATGTGATAAATACCTAATTTATTTGAATCTGTTTCCACTCTCAGCCCAGTATGTTGATCTGATTGCTTTTTGGTTGCTTGGGTCAGTGAACCCTGGAACAGCAAGAAATCTCCTGGCAAAAACACCAATGGCTTTAACGTTACATTTGTGACTATTTAATATTAAAACTGTTATTTTATTATTCATGCTCATTCTGAAACACGTGTCCTATACATAAAATCTTTATGCATTGTCAATGTAAATCAAACAGGGTATAATTTGCCTTTGTATTCTGTCTTGTTCTCAAGATACAGCCTGTCACATTTAGACAAATTTTCTTTTAGAAGAAGCTACTGACATCACTGCAGCTCCTTCTCAGTTCTCTCACCCAGTGGGTAATTTATGAACTCACATCCCTGTTTTAGTCTTTCTACAATCGGCACAAACAAAAAGAGGAATCCACAGCACCTTCCTTCGCTGGTACGTCACCTCAGCAATAGAATCAGGCCAGCATCTTTACTTAAAAAATCATCGTTTTATTTCAATCTTTTAAATCCAGCTTGGCTTCCAGGAGACAAGTGCAGAAGTTGGTCTAACGCGTTTTGGGACAAGACCCTTACTCAGTTGATTCCGCGGATTCCTCTTTTTGTTTGTGCCGATTGTTCTAAGACAGAGACGGGGCTCTCTGACCCGCGAGCACACCCGACTAGTTATTGGATGACAAGCAAGGTACATAAGAGGATTGTGATCGGGAGGGGATGTGAGCCGCCATTCTTTTGCTTAGTCTTTCTACACCTCGTTGCTAATCGTTGCTAAGTGAAATTGCAAGTCTAACATATCTAAAGGTGAAGGCTTCCATTAATTAGTTGGAAGAAGGGATGATAAGGAACTGCAGCGGTAACAGCTACTCCTACTATATAATTTTTCTGACAGGATGTATCTCTGGAACCAGGAACATTTACAATATTTTAGTCAGCTAAAAATGTCCCGTATACAATAGTGTTCAGATGTCACTTTTAGTAACTCAACCTCTGTTACCATTTTGCAAGCCATAGATGTCGTGTTTAACAGCCTTAAAGTATCTGTTTTCTACTTGGAATGTTTCTAACCGTTGTTCCTTATACAGATTTTTGCAGTGTACAGTAACTGTGTTTTTTAACAGTCAGTGACAATTTATATGGATGTCATTTTACAAAAAAATTGCTAATTCCAATGGCAAAGATGTAAAAAAAAAAAAAGTTTAAAAAACAAAATCACAGAACTTTACTTTGCAGTTTGTGTTATTAAATACGGTGTAGCCTGGCTCTTTATATAAGAACCAAAGAGAAAAAAGATAACCCAAGGTTAAACAGACCTGCTCTCATGTTCGCTGCCTGTTTCCTAGAACCCTTTATAGACATAACTGGATCAATCTCCACGTGAGCATGGAATGCTGCCTAAACGCTGACATCTGTATTAGAGTTTAATAGACAGCATTTCAAAGAATATGTGGACCGTTGAAAGTAAAAGAGGAACAAAAGTCTGTCTGACATACAATGCAGATATAAGCTGAATAAGAAAAAACCATGGTGTGGTTAATAGAGCTAGAGGTACATGGAGATATAGAGACAGATGGAGATACAAGGAGATATATGAAGGTGTATGGAGATAGAAGAGACGGATAGAGACAGATGGAGATACAAGGTGACACATGAAGATACATGTAGACAGATAAAGACAGATGGAGATACATGAAAATAGATGGAGATACAAAGAGATACATGAAGATAGATGGAGATACAAGGAGATAGATGGAGACAGTTGGAGAATAGATGGATATACATGGAGACAGATAAAGACAGATGGAGATACAATGAGATACATGAAGATATATAGAGATAGATGGAGATACAGGACGATAGATGGTGATACATGGAGACAGATAGAGACAAAAGATGGAGATAAAAGGAGATACATCAAAATAGATGGAGATACAAAGAGATTCATGAAGATAAATGGAGATAGGAGATAGATGGGGAAAGCTGGAGATAGATGAAGACAGATGGAGATAGAAGGAGATACATGAAGATAGATGGAGACAGATGGAGTTACAAGGAGATACATGGAGATAGATAAAAGGCGCGGTATTATAAAATAGCAACTTTATAAAACGAAATAGACAAACTGTGATAAAAAACGCCTTTTTTTTGTTGTGCGCAGAGAAAATCTGTGATTATGGTTGTTTAATCGATCGCATGGCAGAGTGTGAATGGCTAAGTCTGCAATCGCACATACGCTTATACGGTTTGCAAGTATTTTGCTTGTGATTTTGTACGAACTAATGTTGGACTGAACTGTATGACGCCCATACAATACCATGGCGTAATTTTGCTCTACTGAATGGTATTGTACCAACCTGATTTTACGTATCGTTGGTTTATAAATATGGGCCATAGGAAAGAAAGCTAAGGAATGCCTATTCCTTCCACAAACCTAGTATCATGGATTTAGATACACCGAGATCTCCACTGCACTGACACTTTTTACGGAATTTTAAATCTGAGGCTGTAATTCTGAGAAATCATCATTTGGAATCACTGTCATTCAAGGAAAGACCTGTCACTGCAAAAGCAGAAATTATATGGACCATGCCTGACCTCTTACTAGGCCTGCCGAACACTTTCTGCAACACTTTAAGGGCATGTCCACCCCACAAAAAAACTATAATCCCCCCATACATGGCCCCACACTAACCTCACATCCCGCTCCATATGGTTTTCTTCAGTAATCCCCCCCCCAAGTCCAAAAAAGTGCCACGAACAGGAGAGCAGAGTCCATATAGAACTCTGCCTCCTGTCTCCCTCCGGGAGAATTTTGCCATGCGTACTGCAGCCTTCTCCCCCCCTCCTCTCCCTCCCGCTCTGGTCTCCCTCCCCCTAACTAAACCTTTATGTATAATAGTAAATGTGGCCCCAGCCCCAACGCTATAATAATTTTCTTAGAAAGTCCCAGATAGTTCTTACCATTCCTCGTCCTTCGCCGCACAGAGAAGCCGGCAGCCGCATCCGTGATTGGCTGCCTCACAGACGCGTTCTGCTGTCCCGCCCCCTGCTTGCATTTCCGTGCAGCAGAGGCCGGGGCAGTGCCGCGAAGGAGCGAGGCATGGTAGTAACTATCTGGGGACTTTCTAAAAAATTATTATAGCAGTTGGGGCTGGGGCACATTTACTATTATATACTAAAAATGTAATTAGGGTGGACAATACCAATTTAAGAGAATCAGCAGAGAAAAGAAAGTAGGGGGATGAGGGGAATGTTGAGCAGAGCAGGGTCTATGGTCAGGCTGTGCAGATTTTATTAGTGTCGCAGACACTACAGGAGGCAGTGATAAGGGAGGTAGGGCAATTAGGAGCACTTGCTAATATATAATTTAATGACAGCAAGCACAGATAAATATGTGAGTGGCCACATTTACTTCTCTCAAATTGAGTTTCAGATTATGTAGTTGTTTCAGTGCGTATAGTGACCCTTAAGCCCTCATCATTAAAAGACACGCAGAAGAGCGTTTTTGCAAGACCCACGCAGACACACAATTCATATTACTAATTGCAAATGTGTTAGTGGATCTTAAGACGGGAGCCAACCGACTGTCATCTAAATGGTACAGTGCCTTAAAATATGTCCCGATAAATAAATATTTGAAATTCCTGGAATGTTTTGTTCCTGCTCCATATACCCTTGCCTATCCACCTCAATAACTTCAACTCAGACACACACAAGAATTTCTGCTCCTATTAACTATGATCTCAATGGATTAAGGTAACAAAGAATGAATGATTCATGGTATGTCTCAAACAAATGATGATGGAATAATCTGAGTAGGTCTCTCTAGCTCAGGGCAGGTCTATCCACCCGCTTGTGTTTATAAATTAATTTATTGTACCATTCATTTTATAAACACATTTGATGTAACAATTATGTCTCTGCTGACCTACATGGCATCTTATTTATTATTATTATTATTGGATTCAATTAGTATTAAATAAGTAGAACAGAAACAACTAATTAAGAGCCCTCTTCCCCCCAACACCATCCAATAAATTCTTATATTTTTTTTGACGGACATCCCCCGCTGTAAATAATAATGCTAGTTCCGAGAATCGCCACTGGATAGGTTGTAATATTTTTATGGTTTTGAAATGTTTTAAAGTATAAATATATATGGGTAAGAAAAGGCAGCAACACAGAAACAGGATTGTTTCCTTAATATTCCCAGGGGAAAGGAGGTAGGATGGTAAATTCTACTCCCCAATATATTACTGGAGGAAACCACACCAAGAAAACTGCTTCTTCCACACTTTCTCAGTGCTTCAGAAGCCCATGACAACTACCGCAGGTGAAACCTGCACGTGGGGGCTCCTCAACAAAATGATATTGGGGAAGTAGGACTAATCAATCCAACCTCCCTGCCCCAGATACTTTTCATTTTTTTTAAAGTTAGATTTAGGTGCGTTTTCCTTTATAGTGCAGGAAACAAGTAAGAAACTCTGAACTTAAAGGAACCACTAAACTGCATAACCTCGTTTTTTAAAGTATTTTTAACGCTCTTTCCCACCTCCCTGTGATAATAAGACGCTCAGGGGACACTGGAACTTACTTACCGCTGCTCCATTCAGCTGCTTTCTGCCCTGCAGCCGCGCTATCAGCCAAGGCTATCTTAGCGCCAATCAAAGATAGGCGTGCGGTCGGCATGTGGCTGTCAGTGAAGAAGCGGCTGCGAGAGGAGCAGCGGTAAGGTAAGTTCCAGTGTCCCTGAGCGTCTTATATTCGCAGGGAGTGGGAATAGCGTTCTCCACCTCCTGTGATAATAGAAACGGATGGCACATAGTTTATTTTTATGGGTTTAGTGTTCCTTTAAGATTGACTTAACACAACCAGCACCAAATCTGCACTACTACATACAGTAGCGAGTTACAAAAATAGTTCAACCGTTCAGTGTTTGTTATAGAAAGAGAGAAAATTCAAGGTTGACAGTATCATTCTCGTTGGAGAGAATGTTGAAAAGGAATCCCAGACAGCCAAAGATAACATGTGTTTCTTAACGCTCGGCCATTACAAAGCGTCTTGACCAAGATGTCATCTGGAAATGAGCCAGACAATGTGTCTCCGTACTCTCTGTAGACTTTGTGCTTTATTTCATAGCGACAATAACTTGTATTTCTTCTAGACTGAATTCATTAAGGATTGGTATTCTTATTTACAGATTGCTATTTAAAGGACATCTATACCGAAAAAATAGGTTATTTGAAATTGACCTAACTGGAAACTATAATTCTTCCCAACCACCACTGTATCATTTATTTTGTTGATCGCCCCTATTTCTTAGATATCCATATATTATATTTCAGCTGTCAATCAAGTTCCCTTGCTCTCAAAAACTATTCTTCTGTGAGTAGTTTTACTGTAGCTGGAATGGGTGACAGAGTTTAAGAGTTGGAATGCTGTGTGCTGTGTGCAGGCTGGAACAGTTGGTTTGTGGGAAAAGTCAGTCGGAGGGAAGTGGGGAGTGGTTAAAAGAGGAAGGGGGGATATGCTCCTAAACAAAATTGTGTGCTGGATTGAAGGCATGCAGCAACACACGCAAATTAGTTAGTGCTACTTACATGGATTATATTAAAGATTAAGATGAGGCAAAGTCATATTTTCATTATAGTGTCCCTTTTAGCCTTACCTCCTGTTGTTCAATTAATCAAACAGGAGCCATCAGGGAAAGTGTTAAACCTATAAACGCACAGCGCATATTGAATTAGGATGGAAGATTTAACTGGAGTGGGAACGGCTCTGGGTAAATTTTCCCCATTAATTCATATTAAAGATATTACACTGGCAAAGTATTTTTTTAATTGCCCATTACTGGAAACTTAAGTTTTCCTGACTATCACTGAGGCCACACTAACACACAGCAAATCGTGCGCGCAGTCCGAGAGCTTTATCGATTTCTGTGCATTGTCACACGTTCCGCGTTTGCACATTTACGGCCGCTTTCGTACATTACCGTAAATCGTCAGTATTGCTAAATTGGCGATAACCGCGGATTCCTATATATGGCCCGAATGACCCAATCCCAAGCAACAAATCACTGTTTAGTTGATACATACAGGATGTGGCTGTATTATATACTAAAGAAAGCTGTAAAACCATGGCGCTGGACCCTCTGCAGTACCCTGAATGGGCATTAGGTGGTGCTGGAGTGAAGAAATCCTTATCTAAGCCAGGGGTGGGCAATTAAATTTCACAGGGGGCTGCATGAGAAACTTGTATTTGTCAAGGGATGGACACATAGGTTAATTCTGATTATAGAGATTGCAAATCTGGATTTTATAAAAGATATAAATATTCCTGGTTCATGGATTTTTTTTTTATAGTTAGTTTCATTTAGAATAAAGGTGTATAATATCTATTTCAAATTTCAATCAATTGATCAGGTCCAATTTTTTTATAAAATAAAACAATCAATTATCCAGCCTGAGACAATGAAATATATTAAGAATTTTGGGTACAGGTCTGGAATCGAGGTGCAACAACGGGGTGTTCCCCCATGGCGGAGGTAGGCAACCGGACTCCTCAGTAATGTGTTAAAATTCCAAATGCTTTATTGTAACAAGTTTAAAAACATGTAGCCAAAAAATAACAGCACTCGGGTTCTAACTGGGAGACACACACAGAGCTCTGCCCTACGCGTTTTCGTGGAGCAACCTCCACTTCCTCAGGGTCTGGTATCGATGGGGCCAGTCCAGGGACAGCCAAAGTGGCCCCCGGGTGTTTACTTTGCCAGGTCTGCACTAAGCGAAGCATTAAACCAGCTTGGCCGTGTGGGGGACTCCATAAAACAATATCTGTAATCTATCCCAGCTCTCACTATTGGCTAAATACATTCCTACACTTCAAAGCTTGGACTGCCCATTCAGGCCGAGAGCAGATCCTGGGACTGACCCACGAATCGGGACACTCCTGATTAAACACTGGCACAAAGAGAATAGAACATAAGGAAGAAAACCATAGACTTTCTATGTAAAACAATTCCAAACTGTATTTAATCAGTTAAAATAAACCCTTTCCCTGATCCCTGGGTTTGACGATGAAATTCTGGAACATTAGAACATTATAACGGTGATTAACGTTCCAGGGGAACGAGATAGGAAATATAAATAGAATCTATAAAGGCTTAAAAAAATGCCATAAAAAAGATGTTTCCAGGAGAAAGAGTTTATTTTAATTAGAAGGAACCATTTATATGGGGAAAGAGAACTGTTTATTTCAGTTAATACACACTGTTCAAAGGAATGAATCAAACGCACAGACATATATTGAGGTGATTATATTCTAAATCATACTAGCCCCGTCCAGTGCCCTTTATATTGTACCGCGAGACTACATAAGGGGAACAAAGCCATAATGTTTATTGATAGGGGGATTGTGCGTTGGGAGAAGCTATAAGCATTCAATGCTTACAGCTCGTTCAGTTTCAATGCTTCACGCTGGCAGATGGTGTAAGTACATGTTCCTGTCTCCACTGAAATAATATATCAATGTATATATGTTTCCTTAAAGAGACCCCTAATTCTGGGCTTCCCAGAGGGTTCGATTGAGAGAGCCAATCATCAAGAGCCTACGTTTTTATTATAGGGATGTTTTCCTCATAATAAATATTGTTGTAGAGTTGGTGCATAATAAATAAGGGTTAACCTTACACTACATTGAATTTTTTTAAATTCTGTGATATATACCACTGTAGAATAGAAAATGGTCTTAAATTTAATGGTAATTACACTACGTATAATCAGCAACACAGGTGTGCCCGCAAAAGAAATTTGCATTTCCAAGTGTGTCTGAAAAGTTTGAGCATCTCTGCTCTAGTTGACACATACGGATATTTACCTGTGCTAAAGATAGATCTGGCCAAAAAAGCAAATGGGGACTGGGTAATAAGTTTACCCACAATTCAAATCCACACTCAGTGGCCAAAGTAACCAATACAATCTTGTAGCAGAAAACATGATGGACCTTACGGCCTTAAGTTCTTAAGGACATGTCCAGCATTAAAACAAAAAAGGTTTTACTTGTCATTAACTTGACTTCAACCCCCAACTATATATTCAGCAATTTGTGATGCATTACTAACCGATATTTATTGTCCCCATTCTCGGGCAGAGTAAGCTGCTTCTCCTTCCATGCAGTCAATCAAGGCGTGACTGCTGACATCACAGCCAATGATGACTGATGTTTCCCTGCTGACTTGTCTGCACATGTTCAAGCTTACAAAAAGCTCATGAGAAGAGGGAGAGGCGATGCCTTTTCCATAACGGAAAATATTAATCATTAAATATTAAATACTAATGCATGTAATAAACTGGTAAAATAGCAGTTTAGTGTACTGCCCTTTAAGAGGAACATTAAAGGGCAGGTACACATTTGTTACTGGAGAGGAATGAACTATTCTAATATTAAAGGAGAACTATAGCGCATATTAATTTTTTCAAAAACGTTAAAATAAAAGTACCTGGGACAGGGAAGTAGGTTAGTACTTTCTACCTCCCAATATCATTTCTTGAGGAACTGCAACTTAAAAAAAATGTCTTCTGCCAGGCTTTCCTGAGTGCTTCGCTCTATCTTTAATACAGGAAGGCCCAGGGCACCAACCTGGCAGATGAAAACGTGCTGTAGGTCCTCAACAGAGCAATAATTCATTTTAAATGTAATTCTTTAGAGGTTAGCTCCTCTGTTTGCTTTATTGTTCCAAAGTTTTCATCTAAGAACTCGCCAGAACAGAAGCTGATGAACACGGAGGTCTGTGACTGTTAATGTTAATGTTATTAATATCTTGGTATTGTCCATAAACAAGCCAAATCTACACATTTCCACTCTTTTAACATATTCGCTGGGGCCTGCCTGCCCTCTAGTAACCTGCCAAGCAGATCTTTCTCATGATGGAAATATTCATATTATTCTAACAGCCCTGATAGACTTGCAAGATACAGTTTTGTCAATGCCGTTTGGAGCTTTGCGATGTATAAACTACGCTGAACCTTCTGATGACACACATGTTTGGGGGTGCTTTGTATGGTGGGAAGGGGGGCTCTCTGCTTGAATTGGAGAATTGGACAGATTTTTGGTTCAATAGAACTGTTGCCTTGAAAGAAATCCAGATACTTATTTACAACAAAATAAAAGAAGCACATCAATGAGTGATGGGAGGAAGAGGCTTGTGCAGTGAATATTGTCCTGACCTTACTACGTGTATCTTTCTGTGGAGAGCATAGAAGGTGACATTTAATTTAATGGAAGTGGTTAGTCTACAGACCTCGGGCCCCAGGCAACGGTCACACCAACGACCCCTGTTCCTACGTCACTATTAATCAGCACCTGTACTGTACTGACATACTAACCAGCCTATTGTCATGTGATTTCATATGTGTTCAGGTCTTAAAGGGAAGGTGGCAGCCCTAGTTTTACACTGTATCTATTAGTCCTTTGGACTAGACCGAAGTTGTTCATGTGTCATCGCCCATAAAAATGTTTAATAACCTGGCACACGCCAACATAACTTTCATTGCTGTTGACTTTTCCAGCGATAACACAGTACAATAATCCTTTGGTTTGTTTGAGGACATTTCTCTAAACTCTCCGTTTTTCGGCATTCAACCATTTATGTTGGTCTCGTGATGGGTTAATACTGGAATCGGAAATTGATTGGTTGGAAATCTTCTTTATCATTCTGTGTAATTAAACTGAACCCCAGAGTTTTCCGTGAAATGTTTAACCAGTTATACCTGCAGCTCCATTCAGTGATAATGCTAAGCCAGTGGAATCTTCAGGGTCTGTTAGGATGATTCCATTAAAGGTATGCCCTCTGGAAAAATTAGGATGTTTTTGCAGGACCCCTCAAGACTAGAGTTCATTTAAGGTTACACAGCGAATGAAGTTATGTTATATCTTCTTATGTCTCCCTCTTCATATTTTTCCTGTGGATCTTACTGCTAGTGTTAAGCAGTTTGGGAAGCAGCACGGCTGAAATTTGAAGTAATCTAGGAGTGTGAGGAGAAAACACATATATACAAAATGCTTTTAACAAACCAACAACTTTTTACACACACCACACAGATGTCTGCACACACTCACAAACTATAGCTCATTTAACTCCATGGGTAATATCTGTAATTGCAGCATTCATTTTCAAATGATCCCACTTTATTAGCATTGCAGCCGATATGGCAGCTCCCACCTGTGTCAACCCAGAGGGGTTTAAATGAGATAATAAACCACTGACCCTAGACTATTTGCAGGAAGTGGAGTATCTTCCCCTATCTCTATTTGTTATTAGATTAACCCAGCATGGGGTCTGTTCAAAGTCACTGTAAAATGCACAAACCTCTACAGACTTGGGAGCGATAACAGAAGGAGGCCCAGCTCTAAAACAAGCTAAAAGGAACAGATGCAGCATTTCCACCATAATTCAGGAAGAGTATATAATATTTCCAAAAATAATTTTACTTATGCTAGACTGAAGTCCTATGTATCATAATAACAGAGGATTCACAAGGGAAAACTTGAATATTTTACCACTTGGTCATACAAACTCCGATGTTTGGTTCTTTGCATTGTAAATAGAGGATCACAAAAATCTTAATATTTTGTATGTGAGATGTCTTGGTACTTCCATATTTGGACTAGAGGAGGATAGAGATTTAAAGTTACTCCAAAAAACAGACCACACATCCCAGGGAGGGGCAGACCACACCCCAGGGGGGGCAACACACACCCCAGGGAGGGGCAACACACACCCCTAGGGACCAAGCTGCTCCACTTTTCAGGAGAAGGCATAAAATAGGGCATTAGCCTCAACCCAGGCATTCACACATTTTAACATCAAACCAAAGAACATCACTAAGCCAATATTGGCTTCCATCTTGGAGTATCATGTTGGACTTTTTAGCATTTTTATTTTTATGCACCCTTTTGTACTTTTAATAAATGATATAAAATCATTTAAAGCTAATTGTCCTATTCCGAGTATACCCAATCGAACCGTGTCTTTAAAATGACACTACCATAAAGAATTTGTTATATATAACTGTGTATAGAAGTTTAGGTGTGGATAACCTTTTCTTACAGGATTGTTTATAGTTACGGGTGGTATAACCCCTTAATATATTTTGGCAGGTCATTCCCCTGTCTCAGAATGTGGTGGCAGCCTGTCGTTAGGTATTAATAGACTTATTGTTGCTGTGTATTTATGTTCTCTACCTCCTCCTTCGTTCCTTCTATTTATTTCACTTTTTTGTTAGTTGGAGTACTTTCCGATAACTGATAAAGAAGCCCAAAGGGGGTGTTGTGACACACACACTACACACCTGCCTTTTACACACACATGCCTTTTAGACACACACCTGCCTTTTACAAAACTACACACTGCCTCTTACACATACATGGCTTTTACACACACACACATGCCTTTTGCACATTACCTTTTACACACACTACACACATCTTTTACATACACACACATATTGCCTTTTTCACACACAGCCATTTAAACTTATTTAGACTATCATTGTAGTTTTTGTAAAATGTAAAGTCCCTTAAGAGGTAAATACTTTTAGCAGATTTCACTACTTGGAAAATATAATTGTTCCATTGCTAGTTTCAATATTTGTTTCCGTATTCTAAGTGAATTATCCATCAAAATGAATGCTCTGTGCATATAGAACACCATGCTGGAGAGAACTGAGCTGATATTACTAAATGGCGGTTATTGGTTCATGTATAGAGTTAAAGAGGAACAATGGTTTAAAGCAAGACCTTCCAAAGGAAAAGGGCAAAACTAGGAATCAGTGGGGCCCCAGTAAAACTATATGGGTTCCCCTACCGGCTTTGTCTACATTGCTTGTTTGGGGGGCTGTATCTGTCTAGGAAAAGTATGAAGTTCCCAGGTTCTGCTGTGGTGGAAAGGGCGTGCTTCAGTGGTACTGTAGTTACGCCCCTGTCTTATCTTGAAAATATCCCTTGTGGACTCTTCTGGCAGCAAGATTTCAGTACAGAACTGGACACTACTTCCTACCACTATGGTCACTCTCCACTGGTGCAGACATCACTTCTGAAAACAAGTAACGGTGCCTTCACCACAGGACCGAGCAGACAGGAAGGTCAGGAAGGACCAGCGTTATTCCAAATGTGGAGCTTCCAGATCCTCTGAACCCTTGCTGCCAGAAAAGCTCATAGTTCAAAGACAACGGTCTGTTGTTGGACCACAGTTCCCCTTTAAAGGTGACTATAGCCTAAATTTCTAATTTCCCCAGAAATGACCCCATTAAAAGTGATTAAAATGATGTGTCCTTTGTCATTCCGCTGTTTTAATCTGCAGTTTTCTGCTCTATAGAAACACTAGGGTACATTTCGTTTGTTTTTTTGTTTACACATGCGGTGGGCACAGTGGCATTGCTGTAAAGCACATTACAGTGATTTCCATGTTTATTTATTTTGCCAACAATGTCACTACCTTGGATTATACTTCACACACATTTTCTAGTAAGAAATTATGTTTAAAGTCACTTTATTCCAGCCCATCTTCCCTTCATTCTGTTCCCCACGGGCTAAATAAACCACATCTATTTTAATACAAATTCATGCCAATGCCGATTACTGAAACGTCTGTATAAAATGAATTCGTATTAACAATGGCCCTAGCTACATTGGGACCCCGGTCAGCGTATAGAGTGGATTTCACTTCTAGAGTTTGCGTTAAGCCTTACGGGAAGTATAGAATTTCAGTAACATGTCCTTCTAACAGCCTCAGCGTGAAATGCCTGGTGTATATAGAGACTAGAGACAACATCTTATTAATTCATTTCATCCTCCATTGAATACTTCATCTTCCTGATACGACATGGGGGAGGGGCTTGCCAATGCTGCGATTCCTCTTTCTGCGCTGATCACATGGGCAGCAGTGATGTTCTTTATTACATGTCTAATCAGTGGGAATACAGTATGTTAGGGCTTACCGTATACACACCAGATTATAAAGGGAGGTTTCTTCGTACTGGATTAAATTGTAAGGGTTCTTAGTAGCCTATTATAAGGGAGGGTAGCCAGATTACAATGGGAGGCTCTTAATAGCCAGATTAACAGGAGGGTTCTTAGTAGCCAGATTATAACAGGGGGCTATTAGTAGCCATATTACTGTTAAATGATGGTTTTTGTTTTTTGTAGACAGATTACAATGGAAGGGTACTAATAGCTCAATTATAAAAGGAGGGTTCTTAGTCGCTAGATTATAACAGGAGGGTTCTTAGTAGCACAATTAACAGGAGGGTTCTTATAGCCCAATTATAACAGGAGGGTTCTTAGTAGCCCAATTATAACAGGAGGGTTCTTAGTAGCCCATTATAACAGTAGGGTTCTTAGTATTTTTGTTCACCACGTTTTAGTTAATCCCCGCACTCCTTTCCTTCAGGATTTACTGGGTGCTGTTCCTCAGATCCTGTCCACCACATACAGGGTTAAATATTCTTTACAATTATATAGTTTGAGAACGCACTCCTGTAGACCTTGCTCTTTCTTTATATGTTTATAGTGACATGCGTGCACGCTGTCACTAATAAACATATAAAGAAAGAGCAAGGTCTACAGGAGTGCGTTCTTCAAACTATATAATTGCTAAAGGGTTCTTAGTAGCCCAATTATAACAAGAGGGTTTCTTAGTCGCTAGATTATAACAGGAGGTTCTTAGTAGCCCAGTTATAACAGGAGGGTTCTTAGTAGCCCAATTAATAACAGGAGGTTCTTAGTTCCAGATTATAACAGGAGGTCCTTAGTAGCCCAATTATAACGAGGGTTCTTAGTAGCCCAATTATAACAGGAGGGTTCTTAGTCGCCAGATTATAACAGGAGGGTTCTTGTAACCCAATTATAACAGGAGGGTTCTTAGTCGCCAGATTATAACAGGAGGTTTTAGTAGCCCAATTATAACAAGAGAGTTCTTAGTCGCTAGATTATAAGGAGGGTTCTTAGTAAGCCCAATTATAACAGGAGGTTCTTAGTCGCAGATTATAACAGGAGGGTTCTTAGTCGCTAGATTATAACAGGAGGGTTTCTTAGTCGCCCAATTATAACAGAGGGTTCTTAGTCGCCAGATTATAACAGGAGGTTCTTAGTACCCAATTATAACAGGAGGGTTCTTAATAGCCGAATTATAACAGGAGGTTCTATTCGCCAGATTATACAGGCGGGTTCTTAGTAGCCCAATTATAACAAGAGGGTTCTTAGTCTAGATTATACACAGGAGGGTTCTAGTAGCCCAATTATAACAGGAGGGTTCTTAGTCGCCAGATTATAACAGGAGGGTTCTTAATAGCCGAATTATAACAGAGGGTTCTAGTCGCCAGATATAACAGGAGGGTTCTTAGTAGCCCAATTATACAGAGGGTTCTTAGTCGCTAGATTTTAACAGGGGTTCTTAGTAGCCCAATTATAACAGGAGGGTTCTTAGTCGCCAGATTATAACAGGAGGGTTCTTAATAGCCGAATTATAACAGGAGGGTTCTTAGTCGCCAATTATAACAGGAGGGTTCTTAGTAGCCCAATTATAACAAGAGGTTCTTAGTCGCTAGATTATAAGAGGGTTCTTAGTAGCCCAATTATAACAGGAGGGTTCTAGTCGCCAGATTATACAGGAGGGTTCTTAGTCGCTAGATTATAACAGGAGGGTTCTTAGTCGCCCAATTATAACAGGAGGTTCTTAGTCGCCCAATTATAACGAGGTTCTTAATATCCGAATTTAACAGGAGGGTTTCTTAGTCGCCAGATTATAACAGGAGGGTTCTTAGTCGCTAGATTATAACAGGAGGGTTCTTAGGCCGCCCAATATAACAGGAGGGTTCTTAGTAGCCCAATTATAACAGGAGGGTTCTTAATAGCCGAATTATAACAGGAGGGTTCTTAGTCGCCAGATATAACAGGGGTTCTTATAGCCCAATTATAACAAGAGGGTTCTAGTCGCTAGATTATACAGGAGGGTTCTTAGTAGCATAGCCCAATTATAACATGAGGGTTCTTAGTTGCCAGATTATAACAGGAGGGTTCTTAGTACCAAATTATAACAGGAGGGTTCTAGTAGCCAAATTATAACAGGAGGGTTATTAGTCTCAGATTATACAGGAGAGTTCTTAGTAAGCCCAATTATAACAGGAGGGTTATTAGTCCCAGATTATAACAGGTTTCTTAGTCGCCAATTATAACAGAGAGTTCTTAGTAGCCCAATTATAAAGAGGTTCTTAGTAGGCCAAATTAATAACAGGAGGGTTCTTAGTAGCCAAATTATAACAGGAGGGTTATTAGTCTCCGATTATAACAGGAGAGTTCTTAGTAGCCCAATTATAACAGGAGGGTTATAGTCGCCAGATTATAACAGGAGGGTTCTTAGTAACCCAATTATACAGGAGGTTCTTAGTAACCCAATTATAACAGGAGGGTTCTTAGTAGCCAGATTATATTGGAAGATTCTTGGTAGCCAGATTAATAACAGGATGATCTCAGTATCTGGATTATAACAGGAGGGTTATTGGTAGCCAGATTACATGGAGGGTTATTAGTAGCCAGAATATAACGGAAGGCTCAGTTTATAATGCACCCAAAAAGTGTCCCAATTCGACCCCCACCAAATCTGACCCAGGTTAAAACAATGTGAACCAACCTAAATCAGATCTGAATCTGATATTTTGAATGAGATTTTGATCTGTGTCTATATCAGATTCAGGTCGGATTGCCAGTCTGAACGAATATCGAATAAGTTTTAGCACTTTTTACTTTACTTTAGGCCGACAATATCGTCATACGTGGTGCGGCTGGGCGCAAAGAAAGATGGAGGACAGCTGCGTTGAAGCATTTGGTATTTGCTGGACAGCGAAGTTTTGGACCCATCAGCATAATGGGTGACATCCAATCAAAGCTAGAGGGCTCCTACCACAACTCTACAGTGCTTGATGAAATTGGTAGGGAATGGGGGATCGGGGTCACAAAGATCATGGCTACAGGCCAAAAAAAGTAAAGAGTCTAAAAGCAAAATTTAAACCAACAAAGTATTCTAACCAAGAAGTGACTTGATCGTATCAGCTGCATTTTACCATGAGCTGGATGGTGTGCAGGCGATTAAAGGGGAGTTCAGTGCAAATACAATCAGGGTTATTCAATAAGAGTTCTTATCGTTTAAAATGGTGCTAATTTTGAGCCACCAACTCAGATGTTCACTTTCAAATGTTAAATAAGTTCTGATTGGTTGGGGCAAAATTAGCACCATTTTAAACGATAAGAACTTTTATTGAATCTCCCTGATGACTTTTAAGAAAAAGAGCAGTATTTTCCATCCTAATGACCTTAACCTGCCATTCAGCATTGTGTCTGTGTATTAAATAAATGCAACTGAAATACTGACTTCCTGTTTGCAGCCCTAATAGACCGTTATGGTCTTGTCCTTGACCCCGCCTGCGCTGGGTTGATTCAGTTGCTCAGTAGAGATCTGAGCATGTGTGACCCATCTGACAGCCAATCAGTAGAAATTACTGTTAGGAACATTCCAATGGTGCATTCTGGGAAGAAGAAGGACGTTACAGAACCTAAATGTCACCTCACTAATGTCAACAGCAGGGAATAGCAGGGGTATAATTCAACTGATTTTTCAAAATGGAAGAGAATAGTAGAATAACTAGGTATACATAATAAAACTAGCCATTTAAAAAATATGATTTTCCATTGAACTTTCCCTTAAAACCCAGCTGCCACCCATTGGAAATGGTAGATCCACTTTACACAAGTCACCTTAGGTCCACAATTGTTCAACTGAAATCGGATATAGGTCATATTAATAAGGTGTGAACAGTCAAGTCAAATAATCAGACCTGGGCAGTAAATCGGAATTGAGCATTGAGCCAATTATATTATTATATTATTGTAATTTAAATACTTATAAATAATTTCTCTTAATAATAATGTCATCTAAATGCTAGAAATGCTTTATTATTTAGAGTGAAAGCACACGTATATAGGAGATGGGATTCAGTTTGTAACCTGCACCTGATGAAGAACCTTAAGGGTTCACTCCTAAATAAGGGCTAGGTCACACTGCTGCACTTTTTTGCTCTTGCGTTTTTTTCATATCATTGAAAGCGGCAACGCACCGAAAAAGCGCGTTTTTTCGGGTGCGGTGCGATTTGCATTTTAAATCAAATCGCATGCGTTTTTCAATAGTTAATGAAAAAACACGTGCACAAATGCAACGAAATCGCACATGAAATCGCATGCGATTGCATTGCAGTGTTGGCCGTGCCCTAATAAAGCATTTCTAGCATTTAGCTAGCTAGGCTCTCTTGTGTCCTTCATATTATTACATATTACCTATTGGGACTGTGTTGGAACCCCAGACGCAATTGGATTGAGCCAAAAACCTGCAGCTCAAGGTACACTCATCCTTTTGAATACGTCATTTGCAATATCCCCCCTAGGACTGGATGCACGCCATGTGTAAATCTGCTGTATAGAGAGTCTGTCTCACTGCTACAATCTGTACTATTGAGATACAAAGTAGCGGGGGAATCCCTCTCAGTGGGTGAATCACACTGAGCATGTCTCTGACCACTGATCTTGGGACAGTAACATCAGAGATTCTGCACTGGAAATTATTATTGAGTATCTTTAGTTAGGAATTACATAAAAAGACAAGTGATGTATATTTAATGGAGCAGTTTGTGGAGTTGTCCTTAAAGGGTATCTCCACACTAAATGGACCTTTTGATATTAGATAGATAAACCTACCCACCCCCACCGCCATGTTATTTGTTTTTTAAAAATTGAAAACAGCAGTACTTACAGCCCTTCGATCCTTCGGCGCATTGATCTACTCCCTGCTGCCGGAACTGGCAAGCAGAGGGCCTGACCGGAAGCACTGTATTACAAACCTGATTATTTTTAAAAGAAATAACATAGTGGTTAGGTCTGGGCAGGGGGCATCTATCTTATACTTAATGGATTTTACTCTACTTAAAGGAGAAGGTCAGATGGATCCAGATTGTGTGAGGTGGTGGGGGGTGCTCTAGGGAGGATGAAGGCTTCGTGGGACAAAAAAGCATGGACGTGGGTGACGTAAGAGAGCTTGAATTACAGAGATGCCCCTGGTCGGCAAATAGACGGTATCTTAAAATTGGCTGAATGGATTTTAATGATTTTAGCTTGTTTAAAGCTAGGATAATAACCAATAATATTACATTATGGTTTTGGGGGTGGACATTCCTTTAAAGTAGAATAAAAGTCAAATAATAATTAGGTTCAATTATTACCCATGTAATTAGGATCTTACATTTATTTTTTATATCCCTTAAATTCCTTAAAATCATTCCAATCATTGATGCCTCCTCTCTTCCATTTTCCCACAATCCATTGCTGCGTGAATAAACACCATTCAAATAAGATTTAGCTCACAGCAGGGGAGCTGGGAAGAAAGGATGAGCGGTACCCACATGCATATACATTTTTAGGCAATTTTAAAAAAGATTAGTATTAGAAGGTTTGGATTCTTCTTACATGGGGAATCACCTAGACTTAATTTATTATTCTTTCTCCAATGTAAAAACTAGGAAATAAGACAGCATACTTTATGTATATTTTATAGAATACAAATTCATCTTATATCTGTTGTATTCAATTAGATCAACTGGACTTGAAATGTAGTTCTTGAAGACGTTTCGCTAGTCATCCGACTGGCTTTATCAATTCAGAATGACTAGCGAAACGTCTTCAAGAACTACATTTCAAGTCCAGTTGATCTAATTGAATACAACAGATATACCATGACCGGGTGAATGAGAACCTCTCACAGCACAAATTCATCTTCTTTAAGCAAACTGTATACATTGTGTGCCTGAGTGTGTAGACCAAGGGGCATATTTAGTTTTATATCTTACAGATTAAGAATGCATGGATATCATTCAAGCCAATGGGGCATATTTTAAAAACCCGTGGTATTGCAAAAGTACGATTGATTGTACATTTACTAACAATGTTTGTATTGTGTGGGTGATCAAAATCTACGATTTTCATTTAAATTTATGACTGCATCATAGATTTATCACCTCTATTGCAGATTTACAGCCGCAGCCGCAAATTTATGATCGCAGCAACGATAGTTTTTAATTGGTCAGATAATCATATTAATGCTGAATAATCCCCAGGCCCTTTACATGGGCATCTATCTCCATCTGTCCATCTATCTCTATCTATCTCCACCAACTCCGGGGAGGAAAAGGAGGTATTAACACATATAACACAACTAACGGCACTACCCCTGTTGAACTAATACCTTAGTCATCAATCTGTCTCATACAGCTCTTACACGGATCAACTTAGTGTCTTAAACAAGGTTTGAACTATGTTTGTAGATCACCCTATGGATGACTTGGGTTTTTAATAGATCTTAATAGATTCATTAGGAAGTTAACACTCAAGAACATTTCAGCTATTAGAGGAGATGGTATATGCTCCAATACCATCCATGTGACGGATCAGGCTCAAAAGATAGCTACATAGAATGATGGAGTGAATCATATGGAATTCCCTATGGATATCATACCAACCAGGGACAATACCATTATAATAGTATTTTGGACAAATACAATATGCTAACATTATCTACTTTACAAGATAGGGGGTCCGGTATCTAATGTGACACATACTGGATTGAGTAACATTTCATCTTTTTATCCTGTACATAATAAAGGACAGTACATTGATATGTTTCATAAATTGGTCATAAGGGATCTAGAAAATTGGACTCTAATACTAACACAAACATCAAAAAAATAGATCTTCTATTTCAGTAACAGAGAGAAAATCGCTTTACAACAACTTAGAGACAATGAATCCATAACCATCAGGAGTTCAGATAAGGGTGGATCCATAGTAGTTATGGACACGGTCCAATACGAAAAGGAGGCACTCAGACAACTGAACGATAAGAGACATATTTATTACTATCTGGTGACCCTATGGAATTCTTTCAAGAAAAACTAACGAATTAATTACGAAGGGTTACGATCTAGGCATCATTGACGATAAAGAACAGGAGTTTCTGAGGATAGAACCCTCGCACTCCAATTTTCCATATGTTCCCCAATTGCACAAATCCATAATAGATGTTAAAGCTAGACCTATTGTATGGGTATAGGATCTCTTAATGAACATTTAGCTGAATATGTTGATAACTTACCCTACCGATGGTTACTAAATTGCCGAGCTATCTAAAGGTACTACTGATTTACTTAAGTGTTTTGATAATTTTGAATGGAACCCGGAGTACTGGTGGGTTTTCTATGGATGTTACATTCTATATACTTGTATGAACATCTCACTGGTCTTACAGCAGTGAAATTCTGGTTAAAATTCTTTAACATGTATTGTGATAAACAAAACTGTTACATTTTGGAAAACTTGAATATCTCCTCACTACGATTACTTCATGTTTAATAACAAGTATTATTTACAACAGAGAGGGCGGCTATGGGGGCGAAATTTTCGCCCTCATATGCCAACCTTCTCATGGGTAAGTGGAACATGATACCATATATGGACCAGAAATCCATACAGGTCCAACATCATAACCTATGTCCGTACATAGACGATTACTTATAGTATGGATGGGGATCCAGAACAGATCCAGGACTTTATTAACTATTGTAATAATAACAACTATAACATTAAATTAACGACTCAGGTACACAAAACACTATGGAGTTTCTAGTTTGTCTCTTGATATAACCAAAACAAGATAATACGGATCTATATAAAAGACCATAACCAAGAATGCTATCTTGCATGCAAAATCTGCACATCATCATAATGTTATAAAGTCCATACCATATGGCCAATTTGTTAGGTTGCCCGTATATGTAAGACTGGGACACTTTCAATAATCAAGCATTGGATCTGTGGGATCGTTTACTCACAAGAGGGTATCAAACCAACAATATAAAAAGTGCTTACAATAAAGCAATACTACTTAATAGAGATACATTACTTTTAACACCGACACAAATAAAATAAAAACAAAACAACAATACAGAGACAGGCACATACGAAATATCAATATACTGTAAAAGGAGATAACTCTATGAACATTTCTACCGATCTCCCTATACGGGACAGAGATCTATCATTCATAAGTACATTCAAAACAAAGTACCAAGATCAATAATATTGTGAAAAACATTGGAATGTACTAAAAGCAGATCCAAAACTAGAGACTATTGGGAGAGGGCCCTAAATTCTCCTATAGAAAAGCTCGGAGTATTGGGACTTATCTATCTCCATCTCTTTTTCGTAGTCCCATTAAAAGCAATACCACCACATGTTGGAACATAAGGGATCATACAGATGTGGAGCACTTAGATGTATTCCTGTCAATACTAAAAATATCTAAGATTTTACTAGTAGCCAACGAACAAAAAATACAAAATTGATAGATATCTTAATTGTCGTTCATGTAATGTCATATATTTGGCCACTTGCCAATGTGGCAAACAATATGTGGGAAAAACCACAAGATTAGCCACAAGGGAATCATGGAACATGTTAACGCTACTAAGAGACAAGATTACAAATCAGCTATAGCGCCCATCTTCTGACACAACACAATGGATCCTTGTGCATAGAATTCCAAATCATAGATAAGATTAAATATCAGTTAGAAAAGGCGATTGGCATCGGGAATTGCTCCGTAAGAGAGCATTCTGGATGCATCGTTGAAAACTATCACACCATTGGGCCTCAATGCAGATTTTGAATTAAATTGCTTTATAGACTGAATGGTTTTATAGATCTCATTGTCTCTGTCTGTAGTATTTGGGATGTCACTTGCTATTTGCCTTGCATTCCTTCGCGTTTATGCTGTATTTTAGATAATACTCACTTATTGCATTTAATACATTTTCTTTGTTTATTTCTAATTACCTATTTTAAGTTTCCATTTGTGACAGTTGTACAATCAATTTTCTTACAATGGTTTTCACTTCTAATATATTTTAATTTGTAATACTGGATGTTTTTTGTATTTGTATTTATATCTAGCACATTTGACAGTTATGAGCCTCAGGGCTCTATGATAGATGATACCTGATTTGCACATCTGTGTGTGCAGCCACACAAATAGTTGGTTGGGACCCACTCATTGGTTACTTACCTCTATTTAAACTGGCGAGTCTCCCCTAGGTCTCTGATGAAGCGGAAGTAACCGCGAAACGCGTCAGGCCACGCTCCCTTCCCCTCTGTCCTGTTTCCCTGTTTGTGAAGTGTCATGCAGTGTTCGATTTTTGCTTTTAACAAACCGTAATAAAGACGAAGTTTTTATCTGGACAAATATCGTGATACATTGCCATTTCGGATGCATCTCCCGCTTTCACTACTTATTGCTTTGCTATTTATCGTCTGAGAAGGTCGACGGACTATTCGGCGTCTGGAGATCCCGGCAATGGTACATAACATGCGGTGTAGCTCCCCACAGTGAGTAGATCATATACTTCATATATATCTCCACCAACTCCATCTGTCTCCATCTATCTCTATCTATCTCCATCTGTCTCCATCTATCTCCATCTGTCTCCATCTATCTCTATGTATCTCCTTGTATCGTCACTTGTCTCTTTCTGTCTCCATCTATCTCCATCTGTCTCTATCTATTTCCATGTATCTATTGTATCTCCATCGTCTCTTTCTGTCTCTCTCTGTCTCCATCTATCTCCTTCTATCTCCATCTATCTTTATGTATATTCTTGTATCTCCATCTTTCTCAACCTTTCTCCATGTATCTCCTTGTATTTCCATGTACCTCCATCTGTCTCCATCTATCTCTTTCTATCTCCATCTATCTTCATGTATAGCCTTGTATCTCCATCTTTCTCTACCTTATCTCCATGTATCTCTTTGTATTTCCACGTATCTCCATCTGTCTCCATCTATCTCCATGTATATCCTTGTATCTCTATCTATCTTCATGTGTCTCCTTGTATCTCCATCTGTCTCCATCTATCTCCTTCTATCTCCATGTATCTCCTTGTATCTCCATCTATCTTCATGTATCTCCTTGTATCTCCATCTGTCTCTATCTGTCTCCATCTATCTCCAACTGCCTCCATCTATCTCCTTCTATCTCTAACTTTATATATCTCTTTGTATCTCCATCTATTTTCATGTATCTCCTTGTATCTCCATCTGTCTCTATCTTTCTTCATGTATCTCCTTCTATCTCCATGTATCTCCTTGTATCTCCATCTATCTCCTTCTATCTCCATGTATCTCCTTGTAACTCCATCTGTCTCCATCTATCTCCATCTGTCTCCATCTATCTCTATGTATCTTTATCTATTCTATGTATCTCCTTGTATCCTATCTATCTCATGTATCTCCTTGTATCTCCATCTGTCCCATCTATCTCCTTCTATCTCCATGTTCTCCTTGTATCTCCATCTATCTTCATGTATCTCCTGTATCTCATCTGTCTCTATCTGTCTCCATCTATCTCCAACTGCCCCACTATCTCCTTCATCTCTAACTTTATATATCTCTTTGTATCTCCATCTATTTTCGTGTATCTCCTTGTATCTCCATCTGTCTCTATCTTTCTTCTTCATTTATCTCCTTCTATCTCCATTTATCTCCTGTATCTCCATCGTGTCTCCTAGATGGAGATACAAGGAGATACATGGAGATAGAAGGAGATAGATGGAGACAGATGGAGATACAAGGAGATACATGAAGATAGATAGAGATACAAGGAGATACATAGAAATAGATAAAGATACATAGAGATAGATGGAGACAGATGGAGATAGATGGAGACAGATGGAGTTACAAGGAGATACATGGAGATAGAAGGAGATAGATGGAGATACAAGGAGATACATGGAGATAGAAGGAGATACATGAAGAAAGATAGAGACAGATGGAGATACAAGGAGATACACGAAAATAGATGGAGATACAAAGAGATATATAAAGTTAGAGATAGAAGGAGATAGATGGAGGCAGTTGGAGATAGATGGAGACAGATAGAGACAGATGGAGATACAAGGAGATACATGAAGATAGATGGAGATACAAGGAGATACATGGAGATAGAAGGAGATAGATGGAGACAGATGAGATACAAGGAGACACATGAAGATAGATAGAGATACAAGGATATACATGGAGATAGATGGAGACAGATGAGATACGTGGAAATCAAAGAGATACATGGAGATAGGTAGAGAAAGATGGAGATACAAGGCTATACATGAAGATAGATGGAGATAGAAAGAGATAGATGGAGACAGATGGAGGTACATGGAAATACAAGGAGATACATGGAGAAAGGTTGAGAAAGATGGAGATACAAGAATATACATAAAGATAGATGGAGATAGAAGGATAGATGGAGAACAGAAAAGACAGAAGATACAGTGAGATACAAATAGATACATGGAAATAGATAGAGACAGATGGAGATAGATGGAGACAGAAAGAGACAAGTGCGATACAATGAGATACATAGAGAATGATGGAGACAGATGGAGATAGATGGAGACAGATGGAGAGAGACAGAGAGAGAGATGGAGACAGATGGAGTTGGTGGAGATATATATGAAGTATATGATCTACTCACTGTGGGGAGCTACACCGCATGTATCTGTACCATTGCCGGGATCTCCAGACGCCGAATAGTCCGTCCGACCTCCTCAGACGATAAATAGCAAAGCAATAAGTAGTGAAAGGCGTCGGATCAGCCTAAATGGCACATGTATCACGATATTTGTCCAGATAAAACTTCGTCTTTATTACGGTTTGTTAAAAGCAAAAATCGATAACACTGCATGACACTTCACAAACAGGGAAACAGCCAGAGGGGAAGGGAGCGTGGCCTGACGCGTTTCGCGGTTACTTCCGCTTCATCAGAGACCACTAGGGGAGACTCTCGCCAGTTTAAATAGAGGTAAGTAACCAATGAGTGGGTCCCAACCAACTATTTGTGTGGCTGCACACACAGATGTGCAAATCAGGTATCATCTATCATAGAGCCCTGAGGCTCATAACTGTTAAATGTGCTAGATATAAATACAAATACAAAAAACATCCAGTATATTACAAATAAATATATAGAATGTGAAACACATTGTAAGAAAATTGATTGTACAACTGTCACAAATGGAAACTTAAAATAGGTAATTAGAATAAACAAAGAAAATGTATTAAATGCAATAGGTGAGTATTATCTAAAATACAGCATAACGCGAAGGAATGCAAGGCAAATAGCAAGTGACATCCCAAATACTACAGACAAAAGACAATGAGATCTATAAAACCATTCAGTCTATAAAGCAATTTAATTCAAAATCTGCATTGAGGCCCAATGGTGTGATAGTTTTCAACCGATGCATCCAGAATGCCTCTTTACGGAGCAATTCCCGATGCCAATCGTCTTTTCTAACTGATATTCTAATCTTATCTATGATTTGGAATTCTATGCACAGAGATCCATTGTGTTGTGTAAGAAGATGGGCCGCTATAGCTGATTTGTAATCTTGTCTCTTAGTAGCGTTAACATGTTCCATGATTCTCCTTGTGGCTAATCTTGTGGTTTTTCCCACATATTGTTTGCCACATTGGCAAGTGGCCAAATATATGACATTACATGAACGACAATTAAGATATCTATCAATTTTGTATTTTTTGTTCGTTTGGCTACTAGTAAAATCTGTAGATATTTTTATGTATTGACAGGACATACATCTAAGTGCTCCACATCTGTATGATCCCTTATGTTCCAACCATGTGGTGGTATTGCTTTTAATGGGACTACGAAAAAGAGATGGAGATAGATAAGTCCCAATACTCCGAGCTTTCCTATAGGAGAATTTAGGGCCCTCTCCCAATATGTCTCTAAGTTTTGGATCTGCTTTTAGTACATTCCAATGTTTTTTCACAATATTATTGATCTTGGTACTTTGTTTTGTGAATGTACTTATGAATGATAGATCTCTGTCCCGTATAGGGAGATCGGTAGAAATGTTCATAGAGTTATCTCCTTTTACAGTATTATTGATATTTCGTATGTGCCTGTCTCTGTATTGTTTGTTTTTGTTTTTATTTTTATTTGTGTCGGTGTTAAAAAGTAATGTATCTCTATTAAGTAGTATTGCTTTATTGTAAGCACTTTTTATATTGTTGGTTTGATACCCTCTTGTGAGTAAACGATCCCACAGATCCAATGCTTGATTATTGAAAGTGTCCCAGTCTTTACATATACGGCGCAACCTAACAAATTGGCCATATGGTATGGACTTTATAACATTATGATGATGTGCAGATTCTGCATGCAAGATAGCATTCTTGGTTATGGTCTTTCTATATAGATCCGTATTTATCTTGTTTTGGTTTATATCAAGAGACACATCTAGAAACTCCATATGTGTTTTGTGTACCTGAGTCGTTAATTTAATGTTATAGTTGTTATTATTACAATAGTTAATAAAGTCCTGGATCTGTTCTGGATCCCCATTCCATACTATAAGTAAATCGTCTATGTACCGGACATAGGTTATGATGTTGGACCTGTATGGATTTCCTGGTCCATATATGGTATCATGTTCCCACTTACCCATGAGAAGGTTGGCATATGAGGGCGAAAATTTCGCCCCCATAGCCGCCCCTCTCTGTTGTAAATAATACTTGTTATTAAACATGAAGTAATTCGTAGTGAGGAGATATTCAAGTATTTCCAAAATGTAACAGTTTTGTTTATCACAATACATGTTAAAGAATTTTAACCAGAATTTCACTGCTGTAAGACCAGTGAGATGTTCAATACACGTATATAGAGATGTAACATCCATAGAAACCCACCAGTACTCCGGGTTCCATTCAAAATTATCAAAACACTTAAGTAAATCAGTAGTATCCTTTAGATAGCTCGGCAATTTAGTAACCATCGGTAGGAGTAAGTTATCAACATATTCAGCTAAATGTTCATTAAGAGATCCTATACCCGATACAATAGGTCTAGCTTTAACATCTATTATGGATTTGTGCACCTTGGGGAACATATGGAAAATTGGAGTGCGAGGGTTTCTTATCCTCAGAAACTCCTGTTCTTTATCGTCAATGATGCCTAGATCGTAACCCTTCGTAATTAATTCGTTATATTTTTCTTGAAAGAATTCCATAGGGTCACCAGATAGTAATAAATATGTCTCTTTATCGTCGTTGTCTGAGTGCCTCCTTTTCGTATTGGACCGTGTCCATAACTACATTGGATCCACCCTTATCTGAACTCCTGATGGTTATGGATTCATTGTCTCTAAGTTGTTGTAAAGCGATTTTCTCTCTGTTACTGAAATAGAAGATCTATTTTTTTTGATGTTTGTGTTAGTATTAGAGTCCAATTTTTCTAGATCCCTTATGACCAATTTATGAAACATATCAATGTACTGTCCTTTATTATGTACAGGATAAAAAGATGAAATGTTACTCAATCCAGTATGTGTCACATTAGATACCGGACCCATATCTGTAAAGTAGATAATGTTAGCATATTGTATTTGTCCAAAATACTATTATTAATGGTATTGTCCCTGGTTGGTATGATATCCATAGGGAATTCCATATGATTCACTCCATCATTTTCTATGTAGCTATCTTTTGATGCCTGATCCGTCACATGGATGGTATTGGAGCATATACCATCTTCCTCTAATAAGCTGAAATGTCTCTTGAGTGTTAACTTCCTAATGAATCTATTAAGATCTATTAAAAACCCAAAGTCATCCATAGGTTGATCTACAACATAGTTCAAACCTTTGTTTAAGACACTAAGTTGATCCTGTGTAAGAGCTGTATGAGACAGATTGATGACTAAGTTATTAGCTTCAACAGGGGTAGTGCCGTTAGTTGTGTTATTATGTGTTAATACCTCCTTTTCCTCCCCGGAGTTGGTGGAGATAGATAGAGATAGATGGAGACAGATGGAGATAGATGCCCATGTAAAGGGCCTGGGGATTATTCAGCTATTAATATGATTATCTGACCAATTAAAAAACTATCGTTGCTGCGATCATAAATTTGCGGCTGCGGCTGTAAATCTGCAATAGAGGTGATAAATCTATGATTGCAGTCATAAATTTACAATGAAAATCGTAGATTTATGATCACTCACACAATACAAACATTTGTTAGTAAATGTACAATCAATCGTACTTTTGCAATACCACGGGTTTTTAAATATGCCCCATTGGCTTGAATGATATCCATGCATTCTTAATCTGTAAGATATAAAACTAAATATGCCCCTTGGTCTACACACTCAGGCACACAATGTTACAGTTTGCTTAAAGAAGATGAATTTGTGCTTGTGAGGTTCTCATTCACCCGGTATGGTATATCTGTTGTATTCAATTAGATCAACTGGACTTGAAATGTAGTTCTTGAAGACGTTTCGCTAGTCATTCTGAATTGATAAAGCCAGTCGGATGACTAGCGAAACGTCTTCAAGAACTACATTTCAAGTCCAGTTGATCTAATTGAATACAACAGATATAAGATGAATTTGTATTTCTATAAAATATACATAAAGTATGCTGTCTTATTTCCTAGTTTTTACATTGGAGAAAGAATAATAAATTAAGTCTAGGTGATTCCCCATGTAAGAAGAATCCAAACTTCTATATACTAATCTTTTTTAAAATTGCCTAAAAATGTATATGCATGTGGGTACCGCTCATCCTTTTCTTCCCAAGCTCCCCTGCTGTGAGCTAAATCTTTATTTGAATGGTGTTTATATCACCAGCAGCAATGGATTGTGGGAAAATGGAAGAGAGGGAGCATCAATGATTGGAATGATTTTAAGGAATTTAAGGGATATACAAAATAATATGTAAGATCCTAATTACATGGGTAATTAATTGAACCTAATTTATTATTTGACTTTTATTCTACTTTAAAGGGAATGTCCACCCCCAAAACAATAATGTAATATATTATTGGTTATTATCCTAGCTTTAAAACAAGCTAAAATCATTAAAATCCATTCAGCCAATTTTAAGATACCGTCTATTTGCCGACCAGGGGCATCTCTGTAAATTCAAGCTCTCTTACGTCACCCACGTCCATGCTTTTTCCGTTCCCACGAAGCCTTCATCCTCCCTAGAGCACCCCCCCACCCCACCTCACACAATCTGGATCCATCTGACCTTCTCCTTTAATGTAGAGTAAAATCCATTAAGTATAAGATAGATGCCCCCTGCCCAGACCTAACCACTATGTTATTTCTTTTAAAAAATAATCAGGTTTGTACTTACAGTGCTTCCGGTCAGGCCCTCTGCTTGCAAGTTCCGGCAAGCAGGGAGCTAGATCAATGCGCCGAAGGATCGAAGGGGCTGTAAGTACTGCTGTTTTCAATTTTTTAAAAAACAAATAACATGGCGGTTGGGGGTGGGTAGGGTTTATCTATCTAATATCAAAAGGTCCATTTTAGTGTGGACATACCCTTTAAGGACAACTCCACAAACTGCTCATTAAAATATACATCACTTGTCTTTTTATGTAATTCCTAACTAAAGATACTCAATAATATTTTCCAGTGCAGAATCTCTGATGTTACTGTCCCAAGATCAGTGGTCAGAGACATGCTCAGTGTGATTCACCCACTGAGAGGGATTCCCCAGCTACTTTGTATCTCAATAGTACAGATTGTAGCAGTGAGACCGACTCTCTATACAGCAGATTTTACACATGGCGTGCATCCAGTCCTCAGGGGAGGATATTGCAAATGACGTATTCAAAAAGGATGAGTGTACCTTGAGCTGCAGGTTTTTGGCTCAATCCAATTGCGTCTGGGGTTCCAACACAGTCCCAATAGGTAATATGTAATAATATGAAGGACACAAGAGAGCCTTAGCTAGCTAAATGCTAGAAATGCTTTATTAGGGCACGGCCACACTGCAATGCAATCGCATGCGATTTCATGTGCGATTTCGTTGCATTTGTGCACGTGTTTTTTCATTAACTATTGAAAAACGCATGCGATTGTGATTTAAAATGCAAATCGCACCGCACCCGAAAAACGCGCTTTTTCGGTGCGTTGCCGCTTTTCAATGATATGAAAAAAACGCAAGAGCAAAAAAAGTGCAGCAGTGTGACCTAGCCCTTATTTAGGAGTGAACCCTTAAGGTTCTTCATCAGGTGCAGGTTACAAACTGAATCCCATCTCCTAATATACGTGTGCTTCACTCCTAAATAATAAAGCATTTCTAGCATTTAGATGACATTATTATTAAGAGAAATTATTTATAAGTATTTAAATTACAATAATATAATAATATAATTCGGCTCAATGCTCAATTCCGATTTACTGCCCAGGTCTGATTATTTGACTTGACTGTTCACACCTTTATTAAATATGACCTATATCCGATTTCAGTTTGAACAGATTGTGGACCTAAGGTGACTTGTGTAAAGTGGATCTACCATTTCCAATGGGTGGCAGCTGGGTTAAAGGGAAAGTTCAATGGAAAATATCATTATTTTTAAAATGGCTAGTTTTTTATTATGTATACCTAGTTATTCTACATATTCTCTTCCATTTTGAAAAATCAGTTGAATTTATACCCCTTGCTATTCCCTGCTGTTGACATTAGTGAGGTGACATTTCAGGTTCTGTAACGTCCTTCTTCTTCCCAGAATGCACCACTTGGAATGTTCCTAACAGTAATTTCTACTGATTGGCTGTCAGATGGGTCACACATGCTCAGATCTCTACTGAGCAACTGAATCAACCCAGGCGCTGGGTCAAGGACAAGACCATAACGGTCTATTAGGGGTCCTGCAAACAGGAAGTCAGTATTTCAGTTGCATTTATTTATACACAGACACAATGCTGAATGGGCAGGTTAAGGTCATTAGGATGGAAAAATACTGCTCTTTTTTCTTAAAAGTCTATCAGGGAGATTCAATAAAAGTTCTTATCGTTTAAAATGGTGCTAATTTTGCCCCAACCAATCAGAACTTATTTAACATTTGAAAGTTAACATCTGATTGGTTGGGTCAAAATTAGCACCATTTTAAACGATAAGAACTCTTATTGAATAACCCTGATTGTATTTGCACTGAACTTCCCCTTTAATCGCCTAGCACACCATCCAGCTCATGGTAAAATGCACAGCTGATACGATCACGTCACTTCTTTGGTTAGAATACTTTGTTGGTTTAAATTTTGCTTTTAGACTCTTTACTTTTTTTGGCCCTGTAGCCATGATCTTTTGTGACCCCGATCCCCCATTCCCTACCAATTTCATCAAGCACTGTAGAGTTGTGGTAGGAGCCCTCTAGCTTTGATTGGATTGTCACCCATTATGCTGATGAGGTCCAAAACTTCGCTGTCCAGCAATATACCAAATGCTTCAACGCAGCTGTCCTCCATCTTTCTTTGCGCCCAGCAGCACACGTATGACGATATTGTCGGCCTAAAGTAAAGTAAAAAGTGCTAAAACTTATTCGATATTCGTTCAGACTGTCAATCCGACCTGAATCTGATATAGACACAGATCAAAATCTCATTCAAAAATATCAGATTCAGATCTGATTTAGGTTGGTCACATTGTTTTAACCTGGGTCAGATTTGGTGGGGGGTCGAATTTGGGACACTTTTTGGTGCATTATAAACCTGAGCCTTCCGTTATATTCTGGCTACTAATAACCCTCCCATTGTAATCTGGCTACCAATAACCCTCCTGTTATAATCCAGATACTGAGATCCATCCTGTTATAATCTGGCTACCAAGAATCTTCCTAATATAATCTGGCTACTAAGAACCCTCCTGTTATAATTGGGTTACTAAGAACCCTCCTGTTATAATTGGGTTACTAAGAACCCTCCTGTTATAATCTGGCGACTAATAACCCTCCTGTTATAATTGGGCTACTAAGAACTCTCCTGTTATAATCTGGAGACTAATAACCCTCCTGTTATAATTTGGCTACTAAGAACCCTCCTGTTATAATTTGGCTACTAAGAACCCTCCTGTTATAATTGGGCTACTAAGAACTCTCCTGTTATAATCTGGCGACTAAGAACCCTCCTGTTATAATCTGGCGACTAATAACCCTCCTGTTATAATTGGGCTACTAAGAACTCTCCTGTTATAATCTGGAGACTAATAACCCTCCTGTTATAATTTGGCTACTAAGAACCCTCCTGTTATAATTTGGCTACTAAGAACCCTCCTGTTATAATCTGGCAACTAAGAACCCTCCTGTTATAATTGGGCTATGCTACTAAGAACCCTCCTGTTATAATCTAGCGACTAAGAACCCTCTTGTTATAATTGGGCTACTAAGAACCCTCCTGTTATAATCTGGCGACTAAGAACCCTCCTGTTATAATTCGGCTATTAAGAACCCTCCTGTTATAATTGGGCTACTAAGAACCCTCCTGTTATAATTGGGCGACTAAGAACCCTCCTGTTATAATCTAGCGACTAAGAACCCTCCTGTTATAATCTGGCGACTAAGAACCCTCCTGTTATAATTCGGCTATTAAGAACCCTCCTGTTATAATTGGGCGACTAAGAACCCTCCTGTTATAATTGGGCGACTAAGAACCCTCCTGTTATAATCTAGCGACTAAGAACCCTCCTGTTATAATCTGGCGACTAAGAACCCTCCTGTTATAATTGGGCTACTAAGAACCCTCCTGTTATAATCTAGCGACTAAGAACCCTCTTGTTATAATTGGGCTACTAAGAACCCTCCTGTTATAATCTGGCGACTAAGAACCCTCCTGTTATAATTCGGCTATTAAGAACCCTCCTGTTATAATCTGGCGACTAAGAACCCTCCTGTTATAATTGGGCTACTAAGAACCCTCCTGTTATAATCTAGCGACTAAGAACCCTCTTGTTATAATTGGGCTACTAAGAACCCTCCTGTTATAATCTGGCGACTAAGAACCCTCCTGTTTTAATTCGGCTATTAAGAACCCTCCTGTTTATAATCTGGCGACAAGAACCCTCCTGTTATAATTGGGCTACTAAGAACCCTCCTGTTATAATCTAGCGACTAAGAACCCTCTTGTTATAATTGGGCTACTAAGAACCCGCCTGTTATAATCTGGCGACTAAGAACCCTCCTGTTATAATTCGGCTATTAAGAACCCTCCTGTTATAATTGGGCTACTAAGAACCCTCCTGTTATATCTGGCGACTAAGAACCCTCCTGTTATAATTGGGCGACTAAGAACCCTCCTGTTATAATCTAGCGACTAAGAACCCTCCTGTTATAATCTGGCGACTAAGAACCCTCCTGTTATAATTGGGCTACTAAGAACCCTCCTGTTTAATCTAGCGACTAAGAACTCTCTTGTTTAAATTGGGCTACAAAAAACCCTCCTGTTATAATCTGGCGACTAAGAACCCTCCTTTTATAATTGGGTTACTAAGAACCCTCCTGTTATAATCTGGCGACTAAGAACCCTCCTGTTATAATGGGGCTACTAAGAACCCTCCTGTTTAAATTGGGCTAACTAGGGACCCTCCTGTTATAATCTGGAACTAAGAACCCTCCTTTTATAATGGGCTACTAAGACCCTCTGTTATAACTGGGCTACTAAGAACCCTCCTGTTTAATCTAGCGACTAAAAACCCTCTTGTTATAATTGGGCTACTAAGAACCCTTTAGCAATTATATAGTTTGAAGAACGCACTCCTGTAGACCTTGCTCTTTCTTTATATTTTAAGTGACATGCGTGCACGCATGTCACTAATAAACATATAAAGAAGAGCAAGGTCTACAGGAGTGCGTTCTTCAACTATATAATTGCTAAAGAAAATTTAACCCTGTATGTGGTGGACAGGATCTGAGGAACACACCCAGTAAATCTCTGAAGGAAAGGAGTGCGGGGATTAACTAAAACGTGTGAACAAACTACTAAGAACCCTCCTGTTATAATTGGGCTACTAAGAACCCTCCTGTTATAATTGGGCTACTAAGAACCCTCCTGTTATAATTGGGCTACTAAGAACCCTCCTGTTATAATTGTGCTACTAAGAACCCTCCTGTTATAATCTAGCGACTAAGAACCCTCCTTTTATAATTGAGCTATTAAGTACCCTTCCATTGTAATCTGTCTACCAAAAACCATCATTTTATACAGTAATATGGCTACTAATAGCCCTCCTGTTATATCTGGCTACTAAGAACCCTCCTGTTATAAATCTGGCTATTAAGAGCCCTCCCATTGTAATCTGGCTACCATCCCTTTATAATATGGCTACTAAAAACCTTACAATTTAATCCAGCTACTAAGAACCCTCCCTTTATAATCTGGTGTGTATACGGTAAGCCCTACATACTGTATTCCCACTGATTAGACATGTAATAAAGAACATCACTGTGCCCATGTGATCAGCGCAGAAAGAAGGAATCGCAGCATTGGCAAGCCCCTCCCCCCCTGTCGTATCAGGAAGATGAATTATTCAATGGAAGGATGAAATGAATTAATAAGATGTTGTCTCTAGTTCTCTATATACACCAGGCATTTCACGCTGAGCCTGTCTAGAGGACATTGTTACTGAAATTCTATACTTCCCGTAAGGCTTAACGCAAATCTCTAGAAGTGAAATCCACTCTATACGCTGACCGGGGTCCCAATGTAGCTCAGGGCCATTGTTAATACGAATTCATTTTATACAGACGTTTCAGTAATCGGCATTGGCATGAATTTTGTATTAAAATAGATGGTTGGTTTTATTTAGCCCGTGGGGAACAGAATGAAGGGAATAGATGGGCTGGAATAAAGTGACTTTAAACATAATTTCTTACTAGAAAATGTGTGTGGAAGTATAATCCAAGGTAGTGACATTGTTTGGCAAAATAAATAAACATGAAATCACTGTAATGTGCTTTACAGCAATGCACTGTGCCCACCGCATGTGTAAAACAAAAAAACAAACGAAATGTACCCTAGTGTTTCTATAGAGCAGAAACTGCAGATTAAAACAGCGGAATGACAAAGGACACATCATTTTAATCACTTTTAATGGGGTCATTTCTGGGGAAAGTTTAGAAATTTAGGCTATAGTACCCCTTAAAGGGGAACTGTGGTCCAACAACAGACCGTTGTCTTTGAACTATGAGCTTTCTGGCAGCAGGGTTCAGAGGATCTGGAGCTCCACATTTGGAATAACTGCCTGGTCCTTCCTGACCTTCCTGTCTGCTCGGTCCTGTGGTGAAGGCACCGTTACTTGTTTTCAGAAGTGATGTCTGCACCAGTGGGAGAGTGACCTATAGTGGTAGGAAGTAGTGTCCAGTTCTGTCTGAACTCTTGCTGCCAGAATGTTCCACAAGGGATATTTTCAAGATAAGACCAGGGGCGTAACTACAGTACCACTGAAGCAGCCCTTTCCACCACAGCAGACCCTGGGAACTTCATACTTTTCCTATGACAGATCCAGCCTCCCCCCAAACAAGCACTGTAGACAAAGCAGGTAGGGGAACCCATTATGTTTTACTGGGGCCCCACTGATTCCTAGTTTTGCCCTTTTCCTTTGGAAGGTCTTTGCTTTTAAACCATTGTTCCTCTTTAACTCTATACATGAACCAATAACCTGCCATTTAGTAATATCAGCTCAGTTCTCTCCAGCATGGTGTCCTATATGCACAGAGCAATTCATTTTGATTGGATAATTTCACTTAGAAACGGAAACAAATATTTGAGAACTAGCAATGGAACATATTATTTTCCAAGTAGTGAAATCTGCTAATAAGTATTTTACCTCTTAAGGACTTTACATTTTACAATAACTACAATGATAGTCTAAATAAGTTTAAATGGCATGTTGTTGAAAAAGGCAATATGTGTGTGTATGTAAAAGATGTGTGTAGTGTGTGTAAAAGGTATATGTGCAAAAGGCATGTGTGTGTGTGTAAAGCCTGTATTTGTAAGAGGCATGTGTGTAGTCTTTGTAAAAGGCATGTGTGTCTAAAAGGCATGTGTGTGTAAAAGGCAGGTGTGTAGTGTGTGTGTCACAACACCCCCTTTGGGCTATCTTCTTACAGTTATCGGAAAATGTACTCCAACTAACAAAAAAAGTGAAATAAATAGAAGAAAGAAGAGGGAGTAGAGAACATAAATACACACACACACTAAGTATATCTTAATACCTAACGACGGCTGCCACCACATTCTGAGACAGGGGAATGACCTGCCAAATATATCTAAGGGGTTATACACACCCGTAACTATAACAATCCTGTAAGAAAAGGTTATCCACACCATAACTTCTATACACAGTTAATATAACAATAATTCCTTTATGGTAGTGTCACTTTAAGACACGGGTTCGATTTGGGATATACTCGGAATAGGACAATTAGCTTTAAATGATTTTATATCATTTATTAAAAGTACAAAAGGGTGCATAAAAAATAAATGCTAAAAAGTCCAACAGGATACTCCAAGATGGAAGCCAATATTGGCTTAGTGATGTTCTTTGGTTTGATGTTAAAATGTGAACTGCCTGGGTTGAGGCTAATGCCCTATTTTATGCCTTCTCCTGAAAGTGGAGCAGCTTGGTCCCTAGGGTGTGTGTCTGCCCCCTCCCTGGGTGTGGTGTCTGCCCCCTCCCTGGGTGTGTGTCTGCCCCCTCCCTGGATGTGTGTCTGTTTTTTTGGAGATAACTTTAAATCTCTATCCTCCCTCTAGTCCAATATTGGAAGTACCAGACATCTCACATACAAAATATTAAGATTTTTGTGATCCTCTAATTTTACCAATGCAAAGATACCAAACATCGGAGTTTGTATGACCAAGTGGTAAAATATCTCAAGTTTCCCCTTGTGATATCCTCCTGTTATATATGATACATAGGACTTCAGTCTAGCATAAGCTAAATTATTTTTGGAAATATTATATAATTCCTTCCCCTGAATTATGGTGGAACTGACTGGCATCTGTTCCTTTAGCTTTGTTTTAGAGCTGGGCCTCCTTCTGTTATCGCTCCCAAAATCTGTAGAGGTTTGTGCTTTTTACAGTGACTTGAACAGACCCCTGCTGGGTTAATCTAATAACAAATAGAGATAGGGAGAAGATACTCCACTTCCTGCAAATAGTCTAGGTCAGTGGTTTTTATTATCTTTAAACCCCTCTGGGTTGACACAGGTGGGAGCTGCCATATCGGCTGACAATGCTAATAATGGGATCATTTGAAAATGAATGCTGCAATTACAGATATTACCCATGGGAGTTAAAATGCTACTCATGTTTGTGAGTGTGTGCAGACATCTGTGTGGTGTGTGTAAAAGTGTGTGTGGTTTGTTAAAAGCATTTTGTATATATGTGTTTTCTCCTCCCACATCCTAGATTACTTCAAATCTTCAGCCGTGCTGCTTCCCCAAACTGCTTAACCACTAGCATAAATCCACAGGAAATATGATAGCAGGGAGACACTAAGAAGATATAACATAACTTTCATTCGCTGTGTAACCTAAATGAACTCTAGTCTTAGGGGGTCCTGCAAAACATCCTAATTTTTTCCAGAGGGGCATTACCTTTAATGGAACTCATCCTAACAGACCCTGAAGATTCCACTGGGCTTAGCATTATCACTATGATGGAGCTGCAGGTATAACTGGTTAAACATTTCACGGAAAACTCTGGGGTTCAGTTTAATTACACAGAATAGATAAGAAGATTTCCAACCAATCAAATTTTCTCCGATTCCACGTATTAACCAATCCGTAGACCAACATAAATGGTTGATGCCAGAAACGAGAGTTTAGAGAAATGTCCTCAAACAAACCAAAGGATTTATTTGTACTGTGTTTACCGTGGAAAAGTCAACAGCAAATGAAAGTTATGTTAGGCCGTGTGCCAGGTTTTTAAACATTTTCTATGGGCGATGACACATGAACAACTCGGATCTGTCCAAAAGGACTAATAGATACAGTGTAAAACTAGGGCTGCCACCTTTCCCTTTAAGACCTGAACACATATGAAATCTACATGACAATAGGCTGGTTAGTATGTCCAGTACAGTCCAGGTGCTGATTAATATTGACGTAGGAACAGGGGTCGTTGGTTGTGACCAGTTGCACTGGGGCCTTAGGTCTGTAGCTAAACCACTTCCAATTAAATTAAATGTCACCTTTCTATGTGCTCTCCACAGAAAGATACACGTATGTAAGGTCAGGACAATATTCACTCACAAGCCTCTCCCCTCACTCATTGATGTGCTTCTTTTATTTTGTTGTAAAATCAGTATTCTGGATTTCTTTCAAGGCACAGTTCTATTGAACCAAATCTGTCCAATTCTCCAATTCAAGCAGAGAGCCCCCCTTCCCACCATACAAAGCACCCCCAACTGTTGTCAATCAGAAGGTTCAGCTGTAGTTTATACTCGCAATGCTCCAAACGGCTTGACAAACTTTATCTTGCAAGTCTACTCAGGGCTGTTTAGAATAACTATGAATATTTTCCATCATGAGAAAGATCTGCTTGGCAGGTTACTAGAGGGCAAGGCAGGCACCCAGCGATATGTTAAAAGATGGAAATGTGTAGATTTGGCTTTGTTTCATGGAAAATACCAAGAGTATTAATAACATTAACATTAACCAGTCACAGACCTCGTGTCATTTCAGCTTCTGTTCTTGGCGAGTTTCTTGAATGAAAACTTTGGAACAATTAAAGCAAACAGAGGAGCTAAACCTCTAAAGAATTACATTTAAAATGAATTATTGCTCTGTTGAGGACCTACACACGTTTTCATCTGCCAGGTTGGTGCCCTGGGCCTTCCTGTATTAAAGATAGAGCTGAAGCACTCAGGAAGCCGGCAGAAGCATTTTTTTTAATGTTGCATTCCTCATAAGAAATGATATTGGGAGGTAAAAGTACTAACCCTACTTCCCTGTCCCAGGTACTTTTTTTTTAACTGTTTTTGAAAAAAACTTAATATGCGCTATAGTTCTCCTTTAATATTAGAAAGTTCATTCCTCTCTCCCAGTAACACAATGTGTACCTGCCCTTTAATGTTCCTCTTAAAGGGCAGGTACCTAACTGCTATTTTACCAGTTTATTACATGCATTAGTATTTAAATATTTAATGATTAATTATTTTCCGTTATGGAAAAGGCATCTGCCTCCTCCTCTTCTCAATGAGCTTTTTGTAAGCTTGAACATGTGCAGACAAGTCAGCGGGGAAACATCAGTCATCATTGGCTGTGATGTCAGCAGTCACACCTTGATTGACTGCATGGAAGGAGAAGCCACTTACTCTGCCAGAATGGGGACAATAAATATCTGGTTAGTAATGCATCACAAATTGCTGAATATTAGTTGGGGGTTTGAAGTCAAGTTAATGACAAGTAAAACCTTTTTTTGTTTAATGCTGGACATGTCCTTTAAGACTTTAAGGCCGTAAGGTCCCATCTGTTTCTGCTACAAGATTGTAGGTTACTTTTGGCCACTGAGGTGGATTTGAATTGTGGGTAAAACTTATTACCCAGTCCCCATTATGCTTTTTTTGCCAGATCTATCTTTAGCACAGGTAAATATCCGTATGTGTAACTAGAGCAGAGATGCTCAAACTTTTTCAGACACACTTGGAAATGCAAATTTCTTTTGGCGCACACCTGTGTTGCTGATTATACGTAGTGTAATTACCCATAAATTAAGACCATTTTCTATTCTTTACAGTGTATATATCACAGAATTTAAAAAAAATCAATGTATGTAAGGTTAACCCTTATTTATTATGCACCAACTCTACAACAATATTTATTATGAGGAAAACATCCCTATAATAAAACGTAGGCTCTGATGATTGGCTCTCTCAATCACCCTCTGGGAAGCCCAGAATTAGGGGTCTCTTTAAGGAAACATATATACATTGATATATTTATTCAGTGGGAGACAGGAACATGTACTTACACCATCTGCCAGCGTGAAGCATTGAAACTGAACTGAGCTGTAAGCATTGAACTGCTTATAGCTTCTCCCAACGACACAATCCCCCTATCAATAACACATTATGGCTTTGTTCCCCTTTATGTAGCTCTCGGTACAATTATAAGGCACTGGAGGGGCTAGTATGATTTAGATATAATCACCTCAATTATAGTTCTGTGCGTTTGATTTCATCTCCTTTGAACAGTGTGTATTTAACTGAAATAAACAGTCTCTTTCCCCATATAAATGGGTTCCTTCTAATTAAAATAACTCTTTCTCCTGGAACATCTTTTTTCTATGGCATTTTTTTTTAAGCCTTTTCAGATTCTATTTATATTTCCTATCTCTGTTCCCCTGGAACGTTAATCACCGTATAATGTTCTAATGTTCTCAGATTTTCAATCGTCACACCCCCAGGGACTCAGGGAAAGGGTTTATTAACTGATTAAAATCAGTTTGGAATTGTTTTACATAGAAAGTCTATTGGTTTTCTTTCCTTATGTTCATATTCTCTATTGTGCCAGTGTTTAATCAGATGTCCCGATTCCGTGGGTCAGTCCCAGGATCTGCTCTCGGCCTGAATGGGCAGTTCCACAGCTTTGAAGTGTAGGAATGTATTTTAGCCAATAGTGAGAGCTGTATGATTACAGATATTGTTTTATGGAGTCCCCCACCGGCCAAGCTGGTTTAATGCTTCGCTTAGTGCAGACCTGGGCAAAGTAACACCCGGGGGCCACTTTGGCTGTCCCTGACTGGCCCCTCGATACCAGACCCTGAGGAAGTGGAGGTTGCTCCACAAAACGCGTAGGGCAGAGCTCTGTGTGTGTCTCCCGTTAGAACCCGATGTCTGTTATTTTTTGCTACATGTTTTTAAACTTGTTACAATAAGCATTTGGAATTTTAACACATTACTGAGGAGTCCGGTTGCCTACCTCCGCATGGGGGAACACCCCGTTGTTGCACCTCATTCCAGACCTGTACCCACAATTCTAATAATATTTCATTGTCTCAGGCTGGATAATTGATTTGTTTTTATTTTATAAAAAAAGGACCTGATCAATTGATAAATTTGAATAGATATTATAACACTTTTTTCTAAATTGCAACTATAATAAAAAAAAATCCAATGAACCAGGAAATTTATATATCTTTTAATAAATCCAGATTTGCAATCTTCTAATCAGAATTAACCTATTGGTCCATCCTTTGACACAATACAAGTTTCTCATGCAGCCCCTCTGTAAATAATTGCCCACCCCGGCTTAGTATAAGGATTTCTTCCCTCCAGCACCACCTAATGCCCATTCAGGGTACTGCAGAGGGTCCAGCGTCCATGGTTTTACAGCTTTCTTTAGTATATAACATACAGCCACATCCTGTATGTATCAACTAAACAGTATTTGTTTGCTTGGGATTGGTCACTTCGGGCCATATATAGAATCCGCGGTATCGCAATTTAGCAATACTGCGATTTACGGTAATGTACGAAAGCGGCCGTAAATGTGCAACGCGGAACGTGTGACAATGCACAGAAATCGTAAAGCTCGCGACTGCGCGCACGATTTGCTTGTTTGTAGTGTGGCCTCAGCCTGATAGTCAGGAAAACTTAAATTTCCAGTAATGGGCAATTAAAAAAATACATTTGCCAGTGTACATATCCTTTAATATGAATTAATGGGGGAATTTACCCAGAGCCGTTCCCACTCCAGTTAATCTTCCCATCCTAATTCAATATGCGCTGTGCGTTTATAGGTTTAACACTTTCCCTGATGGCTCCTGTTTGATTAATTGAACAACAGGAGGTAAGGCTAAAAGGGACACTATACTGAAAATATGACTTTGCCTCATCTTAATCTTTAATAATCCATGTAAGTCACTAACTTAATTTGCGTGTGTTGCTGCATGCCTTCAATCCAGCAACACATTTTGTTTAGAGCAGTATCCCCCCTTCCTCTTTTAACCACTCCCACTTCCCTCCGACCTGACTTTTCCCCACAACCAACTGTCCACCTGCACACAGCACACAGCATTCCAACTCTAAAACTCTGTCACCATTCCAGCTACAGTAAAACTACTCACAGAAGAATAGTTTTTGAGAGCAAGGAACTTGATTGACGCTAAATATAATATATTGGATATCTAAAGAAATAGGGGGCAGATCAACAAAATATGATACAGTGTGGTTGGGAAGAATTATAGTTTCCAGTTATGGTCAATTTCAAATAACCTATTTTTCGGTATAGATGTCCTTTAAATAGCATTCTGTAAATAAGAATACCAATCCTTAATGAATTCAGTCTAGAAGAAATACAAGTTATTGTCGCTCATGAATAAAGCACAAAGTCTATCAGAGAGTCACGGAGACACATTGTCTGGCTCATTTCCAGATGACATCTTGGTCAAGACGCTTTGTAATGGCCGAGCGTTAAGAAATCCATGTTTCTTTGGCTGTCTGGGATTCCTTTTCAACATTCTCTCCAACTGAGACTGATACTGTCAACCTTGAATTTTCTCTCTTTCTAAACAAACACTGAACGGTTGAACCTATTTTGTAACCGCTACTGTATGTAGTAGTGCAGATTTGTGCTTGTGTTGTTTAGAGTCAATCTTAAAGGACACTAAACCCATAAAAATAACTATGTCCATCCGTTTCTATTATTCACAGGGAGGTGAGAACGCTTATTCCCACCTCCTGCGAATATAAGACGCTCAGGACACTGGAACTTACCTTACCGCTGCTCCTCTCGCAGCCGCTTCTTCACTGACAGCCACACTGCCCGACCCACGCCTACTTTTTGTATTGGCGCTAAGATAGCCTTGGCTGATAGCGCGGCTGTCAGTGCAGAAGCGCTGCGAATGGAGCAGCGGTAAGGTAAGTTCCAGTGTCCCCTGAGCGTCTTATTATTCACGAGGTGGGAATAAGCGTTAAAATATTTTAAAAAAAACGAGGTTATGCCGTTTAGTGTTCCTTTAAGTTCAGAGTTTCTTACCTTGTTTCCTTGCACTATAAAGGACAACTGCACCGTAAATCTGAACTTCTAAAAAAAATGAAAAGTATCTGGGGCAGGGAGGTTGATTGATTGTCCTACTTCCCAATATCATTTTGTTGAGGAGCACCAGCACGTGCAGGTTTCACCTGCCTGGTTAGTGTCATGGGCTTTCCTGAAGCACTGAGAAAGTGTGGAAGAAGCAGTTTTCTTGGTGCTGGTTCTCCTCACAGTAATAATATTGGGAGGTAGGAATTTACCAATCCTACCTCCTTTCCCTGGGAATTTAAGGAAACAATCCTTGTTTCTGTGTTGCTGCCTTTTCTTACCCAATAATATTTATACTTTTAAAACATTTCAAACCATAAAATTATTTACACACCTATCCAGTGGCGATTCTCGGAACTGCATTATTATTTACAGCGGGGATGTCCGTCAAAAAATATTAAGAATTTATTGGATGGTGTTTGGGGAAGAGGGCTCTTAATTTATTTTGTTTCTGTTCTACTTATTTAATACTAATTGAATCCAATAATAATAATAATAAAATATGCCATGTAGGTCAGCAGAGACATTAATTGTTACATCAAATCGTGTTTATAAAGAATGGTACAATAAATTAATTTATAAACACAGCGGGTGGATAGACCTGCCCTGAGCTAGAGAGACCTACTCAGATTATTTCCATTCCATTTTGTTTGAGACATACCATGAATCATTCATTCTTTGTTTACCTTAATCCATTGAGATCATCAGATTTAATAGGAGCAGAAATTCTTGTTGTGTTCTGAGTTGAAGTTATGTGAGGTGGATAGGCCAAGTGTATGGAGCAGGACACAAACATTCCAGGAATTTCACATATTTTATTTATCAGACATATTTTAAGGCCACTGTACCATTTAGATGACAGTCTGTTTGGCTCCCGTCTTAAAGATCCACTAACCATTTGCAATTAGTTAATATGAATTGTGGTGTCTGGTGGGTCTTGCAAAAACGCTCTTCTGCGTGTCTTTTTAATGATGAGGGCTAAAGGTCACTATACCACTGAAACAACTTTACATAATCTGAAACTACAATTTGAGAGAAGTAAATGGTGGACTCACATATTTATCTGTGCTTGCTGTCATTAAATTATAATATTTAGCAAGTGCTCCTAATTGCCCCTACCTCCCTTACTCACTGCCTCCTTGTAGTGTCTGCGACACTAATAATCTGCACAGCCTGACCATAGACCCTGCTGCTCACACATTTCCCCCTCATCCCCCTACTTCTTTCTCTGCTGATTTCTACTAAATGGTATGTCCACCCTTAATTTACATTTTTAGTATATAATAGTAAATGTGCCCCACCCCCAACTGCTATAATAATTTCTTAGAAAGTCCCCAGAAGTTACACCATGCCTCGCTCCTTCGCGGCACTGCCCCGCCCTCTGCTTGCACGAAATGCAAGCAGGGGGCGGGACCAGCAGACGCGTCTGTGAGGCACCAATCACGGATGCGGCTGCCGGCTTCTCTGTGCGGCGAAGGAGCGAGCATGGTAAGTAACTATCTGGGGACTTTCTAAAGAAATTATTATAGCAGTTGGGGCTGGGGCCACATTTACTATTATATACATAAAGGGATTTACTCTAGGGGGAGGGAGACCCAGAGCGGGAGGGAGAGGGGAGGAGGGGGAGAAGGGCTGCAGTACGCATGGCAAAATTCTCCCGGAGGGGAGACAGGAGCAGAGTTCTATATGACTCTGCTCTCCTGCTCGTGGCCACTTTTTTGGACTTGGGGGGGGATTACTGAAGAACCATATGGAGCTGGATGTGAGGTAGTAGTGGGGCCAGTAGTGGGGGATATGTTTTTTTTGGCGGTGGACATGCCCTTTAAATGTTGCGAAAGTGTGCTGGCAGGCCTAGTAAGAGGTCAGGCATGGGTCACATATAATTTCTGCTTTTGCAGTGACAGGTCTTTCCTTGAATGACAGTGATTCCAATGATGATTTCTCAGAATTTACAGCTCAGATTTAAAATCCGGAAAAGTGTCAGTGCAGTGAGATCTCGGTGTACTAAATCCATGATACTAGAGTTTGTGGAAAGGAATAGCATTTCCTTAGCTTTCTTTCCGTATGGCCCATATTTATAAACCAACGTTACGTAAAAATCAGGTTGTACAATACCATTCAGTACAAAATACCGCCATGGTATTGTATGGGCGATCATACAGTTCAGTCACAACATTAGTTTCGTACAATAATATGTACAGCAAAATACTGCACCGGTATAGTATGGGCGATTGCAGACTTACCATCACACTCTGCCATTGCGATCGTAATTTAACAACCATAATCACAGATTTATCTCTGCGAACAACAAAAAGCGTTTTTTATAACAGTTTCTATTCGTTTATAAAGTTCGCTATTTTTATAATACCGCGCCTTTTTAAACCTTGCTCTTTCTTTATATGTTTATTAGTGACATGCGTGCACGCATGTCACTAATAAACATATAAAGAAAGAGCAAGGTCTACAGGAGTGCGTTCTTCAAACTATATAATTGCTAAAGGGTTCTTAGTAGCCCAATTATAACAAGAGGGTTCTTAGTCGCTAGATTATAACAGGAGGGTTCTTAGTAGCCCAGTTATAACAGGAGGGTTCTTAGTAGCCCAATTATAACAGGAGGGTTCTTAGTTGCCAGATTATAACAGGAGGGTCCTTAGTAGCCCAATTATAACAGGAGGGTTCTTAGTAGCCCAATTATAACAGGAGGGTTCTTAGTCGCCAGATTATAACAGGAGGGTTCTTAGTAACCCAATTATAACAGGAGGGTTCTTAGTCGCCAGATTATAACAGGAGGGTTTTTAGTAGCCCAATTATAACAAGAGAGTTCTTAGTCGCTAGATTATAACAGGAGGGTTCTTAGTAGCCCAATTATAACAGGAGGGTCTGTTATAATCTGGCGACTAAGAACCCTCCTGTTATAATTCTGGCGACTAAAACCCTCCTGTTATAATTGGGCTCCTAAGAACTCCTCTTTTTATAATCTGGAGACTAATAACCCTCCTGTTATAATTTGGCTACAAGAACCCTCCTGTTATAATTTGGCTACTAAGAACCCTCCTGTATAATCTGCAACTAGAACCCTCCTGTTATAATTGGGCTATGCACTAAGAACCCTCCTGTTATAATCTAGCGACTAAGAACCCTCTTGTATAATTGGGCTACTAAGAACCCTCCCTGTTATAATCTGGCGACTAAGAACCCTCCTGTTATAATTGGCACTATTAAGAACCTCCTCCGTTATAATTGGCTACTAAGAACCCTCCTGTTATAATTGGGCACTAAGAACCCTCCTGTTATAAATCTAGCGACTAAGAACCCTCCTGTTATAATCTGGCGACTAAGAACCCTCCTGTTATATCGATTCGGCTATTAAGAACCCTCCTGTTATAATTGGGCGACTAAGAACCCTCCTGTTATAATTGGGCTACTAAGAACCCTCCTGTTATAATCTGGCGCTAGAACCCTCCGGTTAAATCTGGCGACTAAGAACCCTCCTTGTTATAATTGGGCTAAAAGAACCCTCCTGTTAATCTACGACTAAGAACCCTTGTTATATTGGGCTACAAAACCCCCTGTTATAATCTGGCTACTAAGACCCCTCCTGTTTAATTGGACTATTAAGAACCCTCCTGTTATAATCTGGCGACTAAGAACCTCTCTCTGTTATAATTGGGTTCACTAGAACCCCTCCTGTTATAATCTAGCGACTAAGAACCCTCTTGTTATAATTGGGCTACTAAGACCCTCCTGTTATAATCTGGCGACTAAGAACCCTCCTGTTATAATTCGTGCTATTAAGAACCCTCCTGTTATTTTGGCGACTAAGAACCCTCCTGTATAATTGGGCTACTAAGAACCCTCCTGTTATAATCTAGCTAAGAACCCTCTTGTTATAATTGGGCCTAAGAACCCCCTGTTATAATCTGGCGACTAAGAACCCTCCTGTTATAGATATTACCTGCGGGGGAACCTATTAACGAACCCTCCCTGTTTCCATACTTTAACACTTTTGTGGCGGCTTCTAGGAAGCGCTACTGTACCTCTGTTCTTATCCGATCTGGGCTATCTAAGACCCTCCTGTTATAACATTTGTTCACGCGATGCCCTAGGTAACCCTCCGTGATATAATACGCCAGATCTAAGAACTCCTTCGTTTAATCTGTTCGCTAGTCAACCCCTTTCGCCTTTATACTATTGGGCTAGGCATAATCCTTTACCAAAATTGCGTGATTGATTAACCCTGATTGTGTTTTGCATGAACTTTCCCCTTTAATCTCGTAGCACACCATCCAGCTCATGGTAAAATGCACAGCTGATACACGTTCACTTCTTTGGTTAGAATACTTTGGTGGTTTAAATTTGCTTTTAGACTCTTTACTTTTTTTGGCCCTGTAGCCATATTTTTGTGACCCCGATCCCCCATTCCCTACCAATTTCACAAGCACTGTAGAGTTGTGTAGGAGCCCTCTAGCTTTGATTGGATTGTCACCCATTATGCTGATGAGTCCAAAACTTCGCTGTCCAGCAATATACCAAATGCTTCAACCAGCTGTCCTCCATCTTTCTTTGCGCCCAGCAGCACACGTATGACAATATTGTCGGCCTAAAGTAAAGTAAAGTGCTAAAATTATTCGATATTCGTCAAGACTGTCAATCCGACCTGAATCTGATATAGACACAGATCAAAATCTCATTCAAAATATCAGATTCAGATCTGATTTAGGTTGGTCACATGTTTTAACCTGGGTCAGATTTGGTGGGGGGTCGAATTTGGACAAACTTTTTGGTGCATTTAAACCTGAGCCTTCCGTTATATTCTGGCTACTAATAACCCTCCCTTGTAATTGCTCCCATAACCCTGTTAATCAGAACTGAGTCCATCCTGTATAATCTGGCTACCAGAATCTTCTAAGATAATCGCTACTAAGAACCCTCCTGTTATAATTGGGTTAGTAAGAACGCCTCCTGTTATAATTGGGTTCTAAGAACCCTCCTTTATATCGGCGACTAATAACCCTTGTTATAATTGGGCTACTAAGAACTCTCTGTTAAATCTGGAGACTATAACCTCCTGGTATAAGTTGGTACTAAAACCTCCTGTTATAATTTGGCTACTAAGAACCCTCCTGTTATAATGGGCTACTAACAGTCTCCTGTATAACTTGGCGACTAAGAACCCTCCTGTTATAATCTGGCGACTAATAACCCTCCTGTTATAATTGGGCTACTAAGAACTCTCCTGTTATAATCGGAGACTAATAACCCTCCTGTTATAATTGGCTACTAATAACCCTCCTGTTATAATTTGCTACTAAGGAACCATCCTGTTATAATCCTGGCAACTAAGAACCCTCCTGTTATAATTGGGCTATGCTAACTAAGACCCTCCTGTTATAATCTAGCGACTAAGAACCTCTTGTTATAATTGGGCTACTAAGAACCCTCTGTGTTATAATCTGGCGACTAAGAACCCTCTGTTATAATTCGGCTATAGAACCTCCTGTTATAATTGGGCTACTGAAAACCCTCCTGTTAAATTGGGCGACTAAGAACCCTCCTGTTTATAATCTAGCGACTAAGAACCCTCCTGTTATAATCTGGCGACTAAGAACCCTCCTGTTATATTCGGCTATTAAGAACCCTCTGTTATAATTGGGCGACTAAGACCCTCCTGTTATAATTGGGCGACTAAGAACCCTCCTGTTATAACTAGCATCTAAGACCCTCGTAAATCGGCGATAGAACCCTCCTGTTATAATTGGCTACAAAACCCTCCTGTTTATAATCTACGACTAAGACTCTCTTGTTATAATTGGCACTAAGACCTCTGTTATAATCTGGCGACTAAGAACCCTCCTGTTTATAATGCTGCTAAGTAAGAACCCTCCTGTTCTATATCGGCGACTAAGAACCCTCCTTTATAATTGGGCTACTAAGAACCCTCCTGTTATTATCTAGCGACTAAGAACCTCTTGTTATAATTTGTCTACTAAGAAACCCTCTGTTATAATTGGCGACTAAGAACCCTCCTGTTATAATTCGGGTTAAGAACCCTCCGGTTATAATCTGGCGACTAAGAACCCTCCTGTTATAATGGGCTACTAAGAACCTCCTGTTATAATCTAGCGACTAAGAACCCTCTTTGTTATAATTGGCTACTGCTATAGAAGAACCCTGTTTTATAATTCGGCTATAAGAACCCTCCTGTTTAAATTCGGCTATTAAGAACCCTCCTGTATAATCTGGCGACTAAGACCCTCCTGTTTAAATTGGGCGACTAAGAACCTCCTGTTATAATCCGCGACTAAGAACCTCCGTTATAATTGGCACAAAACCCTGTTATAATTGGGCTTTCCTAAGACCCCTCTTTTATCTAGCGCTAAGAACTCTCTGTGTTATAATGGGCTACTAAAAACCCTCCTGTTATAATCTGGCGACTAAGAACCCTCCTGTTATAATTGGGTTACTAAGAACCCCCCTCACTGTTATAATCTGGCGACTAAGAACCCTCCTGTTATAATGGGTTCCTACTAAGAACCCTCCTGTTATGAATTGGGGGTCTACTAAGGCCCTCCTGTTATAATCTGGCACTAACGAACCTCCCTGTTATAATTGGGCTACTAAACCCTCCTGTTATAACTGGGCTACTAAGAAACCTCCTGTTTATAAGCCTAAGCTACTAAAACATAAGAACCCCTCTTGTTATAATTGGGCTACTAAGAACCCTTTAGCAATTATATAGTTTGAAGAACGCACTCCTGTAGACCTTGCTCTTTCTTTATATGTTTATTAGTGACATGCGTGCACGCATGTCACTAATAAACATATAAAGAAAGAGCAAGGTCTACAGGAGTGCGTTCTTCAAACTAATATAATTGCTAAAGAATATTTAAAACCCTGTATGTGGTGGACAGGATCTGAGGAACGCACCCAGTGAAATCTCTGAAGGAAAGGAGTGCTGGGGGATTAATAAAACGGGTGACAAACTACTAAGACC